>JACWTT010000012.1:600000-794276 GCA_014851275.1 Cryphonectria japonica
GCCGCCTGGCGCTGCTAGAAGGAGCACTACACACAGTAGTAGTCATGGAGAGGGAGGTCAATTTGCGTCGCGTGTGCCAAGTGAAGAAAGATGCACCTTGGACCAGGAAAGTATGGTACTTGCTGCACCCACACACGCCCACACTTGGCTCCCTTCACGTCCACGTCCACGCCCAACGCCCGCGCCTTGAACGACCAACGTCGTCTCCGTCTCGTCTCAGGGTATTAATTGACCATTGACGCTGGTCTCGACTTCTCTGCATTGGCTCTGGCCCTGGCCCTGGCATCATCATCGTCGTCATCAGGCCCCAGCTGGCATCACAATCCAGTGTGCTTTTTTACATCCTAAAATCGATGGATGTGTAACCAGACCAATCTATCCAAGCCCCCCACTGCGCTGCATTAGATCAGTGCCCTGACTTCTTTTTTTGTTAATTTACCTTTCAATCATTACTTTTTCTTTCGCATCCAGCCGTTCGATCCTCGTCTCCCCGCCCGCGCGGGCCAGGTCGCAACACCCAATCCAGTCCCAGCCTCTTACTCGTCCTCGTCGTCGTCCTCATCTTGTTTCGCGTGTCCAGCTGAAGCTTCATAAAGTGATCTCCAGACACGAGACGACCGTCCACGTCGGCACGTCGAGACACACACGAGGTCAGACATACGCACTGGACCGCTGTAGCTACAGGCACGTTGAGGTCGACGATGCGACTGTCGCTTCCGCTGTCGAAGTCGTCGCAGCAGCTGTAGAGAGAGAAAGAGAGAGGGAGGGAGGGACTCTCGACCTTTCCTTTCGTATCCGCCGCTGCCCAACCCCCCCAACCTGACAAAGGCCAACCTCCCCTCTTTTCCCACTCCACTCAGGAACATCGACACGCGCACCTCTCGATCCAATAAGATTTGAAGCATGGAACATATATGGTAGAGGATCTCAACCAAGAGACAAAACAGGGGGCCTGACTCGAGATCGCAACTGGAGGCTCGAGGAAAAAGATACTCTCTGCTGCAGTCTGCGACGCGCGACAGCTTGCGCGCCCTTTGTTGCCCCTGCGTCCGCACGACCCACGCGCATCGTTCGCCTTCGCCTGATCCAAGCCAGCGCGCAGGCACAAGGGGGGAGGAATTGGAACAAGTTCGGTGTATATTATTCTTGCGACTATGGATCTGAGAATGATGTTAAACGAGGGCTCCGCCCCCGGAAAAGCCCAGCAGCCTCCTCCTCCTCCTCTACTACCACCACATCCGTCGCAACATCCACCCCATCCACCACCACGACCAGGCTCACAACATCAGCACCCTCATCCGCAACCACAGCAGCAGCATTCTCTGCCGTCGACACCCGTCCAGACCGTCCCGCCCCGTTCTTTTCACGACCAGCCACAACCGGGCCAGCCTGGCCCTCCTCCTCCACGGACCGCGTCGCGCGAGTACCACGCCGGCCCCCAGACCCCCTTCGCCTCTCCTCCGCCTCCACCTCCGACGTACGGCAGCTCGACGTCTTTTGCAGCTCCTGCCCGCCCGCAGCCACCCCCGCTGCAGCATCTGTCTGGCAGCGTGGACATGCGCTCGCCCAGCGTCGGCCCAGGGTCCATACCATCCCCTTACTCTGCTGTCTCCATGAGAGCAGACAGCGCCGGCTATCCCTTTCCCAGCCCAGGCCACCCGCATCCAGACTCTGCCAGCCCTGTCCAGCAGCACCGATATCCTCCCTCCGGCGCCCATCCGCCAAGGGATAGCTACTCCCAGCACCAACAGCAACAACAGCAACAACATGGTCCCGTCGCCAGCCCGAGGCAGATCGCTCATCCTCCTCCCCAAGGCTACTTTGGAGCGCAGCAGCAGCAACAACAACAACAGCATCCCATACCGCAGACACCTCCGGCTAGCACACCAGGCGGCACCCATCCATATGCAGCCCAACAGCATTCACGGTCCGGCTCGGCGCAAAGTCACCCTTCATACCCACCTCATTCCTTTGTGAGTCCGATCAACACCAATCACCCTCAGCCCCACTCCGACCATATGCGCCAGCCGTCACAGCCGCCGACGCCTCACGGCCCGCCTTTGTCGGCAGGACCAAGACAATCCGTTCCCCCAGGGCCCTTTGCGCAACCACCAAGTCCTTACCAGCAGCGTATGTCATCTTCGTCCTCGGGAGGACAATGGGCGCAGTATTCTCAGCATCCACAGCAATCACCACAACAGCAGCAGCAGCAGCTACCGCCACCGCCGCCGCATCAACAGCAGCAACAGCAACAACAACAGCAACAGCAACAGCTCTCGCCCCACGTGCCTTCTCGCCCGCAGCCTTCCCCCCACCCTGCGGTTCAGAGACCGCCCAGTGCATACGAACAAGCTCCGGTCCAACGTCACTCGGTGGACCCACAGAGAAGCTCGCTGTCTCAGAGCGACCGCGAGCGGAGCGTCAGTGTCAGTCCCAAGACTCGCGTTCCCAGTCTGCCCTCCAGCGCTGGGCGTCACTCTCAAGCCTCTCTTTCCGGACCCTCACCCGGTCAGCCAGCGGATTTCGAACCTCGCGATCCCCGCCAATTGCCTCCCAGTGGTGCTGCGCCGATGAGGGACGCGCCTGTGAAGCTCGAGCGTGAGGCTCCACCTCTGTCGTCCGCTATCAAACCCGAGCGCGCCACGACCCCTGCCAAGCGAAAGATGGATGACAGGGGTCTCAAGCCAGAGGATTTTGACCGACAAGAGCCACGACCGCCGCCGTTCCAAGCCAACGGCGGATATAGGCCTGGCAGTTCCTCGCGTCCGACCGCTGCGCATCAATCCGACGCTCCAATGCTGGCACGGCGCAGGCCGAGACACGCTGCTCCTCCCCCCTGGGCAGTGCCTGTGGAAAGACAGCAGCTCAGGCACCCCAACCACCTCCTGCGGAAGCCAGCTGCCCACCACGCCCACGTGAACGGCACCGCTGAGCCTTCCTCGCATGGTGCTGCCGCCCGCCAGGACCGGCCCAGCAGTCGTCATGTGTCCCCAGAGACATCTCGTGCCGCCGCTGCTGGTCCGCCCGTGAACAGGGCGTCTCCTCCACCGCCCGTGGCCGCGACTCCCACCAAGCCGAGGCTGCTGGGACCATGGGAGCCCACGCTGGCCAACCAGGAACCCTTTGATGAGATGTGCAAGACCGTGGCAGACTTCCTGTTCCTCAACGTGGTCAACCCGATCGAATTGAGGGAGCTGCATGGGCGTCCTGGCATCAACTTCGAGATCGAGGCCAAGCTCGGCACCCTCATCGAGAGGGACTCGGCAGGCGAGAGGTTTCACCTGCCCGTCCAGTCTGAGGTAGCCTTGGTGGTTACGCCGAATCCTCCTTACAATTTTTCAAGCAGCATGACCGAGGTGAGTTCTGCGTTCTGCTCAGAGTAGTTTGCTCCACCCCCCCCCCCCGGCCAAGAGCTTGAAGCATGACTGGAATGTAGCAACGCAATTTGCTGACCGAATTTTTCCTTTTTCCTACAAAAAACAGTTGCAACACATGAAATACAACGAGTATCTCAACTACTTGACCACCGAGACTAGCCTGCAGAATCCCAAGAACAAGAACTCTCCCGACCCACGCGTCCCAATCAATTATGTCCATACCCGAGAGATGGACCGACATTACACCCCTAGAGACGCGAGACAAGCTCTCCATCCCATACTACAGAATCTGATCGACGCCCGAGGGTCCAGGGCTCCCTCGGTGCGGGTGACTACAGATATGAAAAACGGGGGAACGGTAACCGCCAAGATCATCAAGGTCAAGGTTGCGGATCTGCACATCTATTTTCCGCAGGTAGAGCTGGACTGCCGCATCAGCGTTAATGTCGAGGCAGACTACGACGGTTCTCTCGAGGCGTTGGAACAGTCCGCGCAGGAGAGGCCAGGGTATCGTGCGAATGACAGGGTGGACCGACACAAGGATCGGTTGAGCTACACTCATGGCCTGTACAAGGTTGATCTCACGCAGGTCACCCAGCCAGATGCAGGCGGTCAGGTATGTCAAGCCACCCCTCTCCCCCGCCACTGTATTCAGACTGCTGACACTGTCCTCTAGTCGGCTGCAAGGAAGATTCACGAGCTGGAGATCGAATTGAATGCTGATGCTGTCATCGACCAAGGGCGTCGGGCCATGCAGTCGCAGCCACATAACTACGATTTCCTCGTCGAAGGTTTTGTGAACAACATACGCCTGCTCGCGAGGAAATCGAGAGATTTTCAACCTGCGCAATGAAAAGAGAAAAAGTAGTACGCCTCGGAGACGCCACATTTGGCCTTGAATATCATCACACAGAATACAGCATCTTTTCTTCTTCCTACTGGATATCTTTGAGAACGATGAATGATTTTATTCTTATTTTTCCTCAAAACTGCTTCGGGTTCTCTTACTTTTGCACTTCTATCCGGGATCGGGTTGATACCAGGAGTCTTTGAAACTTGGATCTTGATTGCCTCGGCATGTAGAATACGGCGCAAGGGAACGCAGGCTTGCGCTCAGAAATGAAGCGGAAGTGGATTCGGAAGGAAAAGGACCTGCCGCAAGGCTGCTGGTCCGCATAGTGTGAGCCCATTTTGGTGTGGTCAGGACATCCACACGACACGCAGGATTTGGATAATTACATGGGACCCAAGATATGCAAATATCCTTATGCGAATTCATCATCGTTATTCGAAAGACATGCTCGATCGCATCCAAACGGCCCACTTCTTTGTGAACTTGAACGTGGAGCTGTCTCTCTGCTTTTCTTCAGCCGCGCGTCTAGGTCAAAGCATCCAGAATTTCCTTTGCGATCCACGAATGGGTATGTGTCGTTGGGCTTGATGGTGTGCCCCAAAAGTCAGCTCAGAACATGCACGGCAAAAACAATATCCGCACAATATTTCCACTTCTTCTCGAAGCACTTACTGATACTCGTCCCAGTACACCATATCCTCCACATGATCGCACTGCGTGTACGTCCCGCTGGCGCCAGGTGCTCCCTCTCCATAGATGCCCACCAGACAACTCCCATACTTACCCAGCGGGCCAAAACCATAAGACTGCGGCTGCGCATAGTACTCAAGCGAGGCAAACAGCGCCCTGAGGTCCACATGGTCCACGCCGCTGCTCAGCCGCGCCCCGTCGGCCAGCAGGGCCGCGAGGAGGTTCGTAAAGGACGTCAGCTGCGACTTGGTCAGCTCGTCGGCATAGAACCCGTACGGCAGGCGGGACAGGTCGGGCGAGGCGACGGTGAGGACGCGGCCGGCTGGGTAGGCGGCGAGCAGGCTTGCGGTCGCGGCGGCGATCTCCAGGTAGGACTGGGCGGCGCTGATGTTGGGGTTGAAGAAGATGTCGTTGGCGCCGGCCCAGACCACGAACAAAGGGGTGGTGAGGTCGCCGGCTGAGGAGGACGAGGCGTTGAGGGAGGTGGCCTGTGGGGACACGCCGGACAGGAACGAGGAGAGCTGGTCCGTCACGGCGGGCACGGGGATCGTGGACTCGGGGCCTGTGTAGCCCTGGATGAGGCTGTTGGATGTCGTGGCGCCGCCGGTGGCATAGTCGTAGAGGGGGATGGAGAGGTTGGCGGCGAGGTATTGACCCCAGACTGGGCCGTTGGAGAAGTGTCCTTGGTAACTTGAGCGAGAAACGGTAAGTTATGCGTTCATATTAGATGCCTGCTCTTTCTTCTTTCTTCTTCTTCTTTCACACAAGCTCACGTAATCATGTGAATCCTCATGGCTCGATGTTCTCTCCCACCCCCCACCCCCCCCCCAATCCTCGAACCAGCCGGCATAACAAATACTTACTATGGAGGTACGAGCGGCCATGTGCCGTTGGAGATTCGATAAGAGCCATTGCCTATGACTTGAGGTTAGCCATGGGATCTCATCATGATCATAGGTGCGCTCCAGATGAGTGTAGGTCACCATTGTCACTGAATGAATCTCCAAATACAACAACTGAGGAGAACGTGGATCCGCTGCCCGTCGACCTGCTCGTGTGAAATGGCCTCGCGAGGGCACCTGTCGCGGCCGAGATCAGGATCGAGAACAGCGTGTGATGTTGGGCGAGCATTGTAGCTGATGTTCTTGAGAGCCTTGTTCGTATGAATTACTTTCAAAAACACCCTGTGTCAGGGAGCATGTTAAATATCGTTGCTCAACAACGCAGAGTATCAAGGACCTGAAAGTCCAAAGTAGGTCATTAATCGCGGAACGAACCGAGGCCGAGCGTATGTTGGGGTGATCACTAATAAAGACGCGAGCTAATTACTATGTGAGTAAGTACTTAATTACTTGCTGATAATGCTCAATACAGCACAGGTCCAGCTGTGTAACAGGCGTCTGCGGGGCTCTATAATCATGAGGCGATTGGCTGGAGATTTATCGGACAGGCCGGTTCTATTGACATTTTGTCAAAGGAGACTAGATACTGTTTTGTTTTTTCAGGTGACATGAGGAATGCTGAACAACGGGGTCGGGAATCGACTAAAAGATTTACTTGGCTGGACACCGCCTCTCCAGCCACCACTGCAACATGGGTCGAGATAAGCTATAGGTGGGCGTTAATGCTTAGCCCTCCTGCCACTATTGAAAATACGATGAGAAATGCCCCACGAGAATGTCTTAATTTCTTCTTCTTCCTGGGAGTCCTCATCTTCATTATCACTGGCTATGGTAGAGACAAGATCGTCTATGTATTGTGCTGCTGTAAATATCAAACTTACATACTTGGGCAAGAATTCCAAATGACTGGGGATGTATAATATTGTGCGAGTATTCAACAATTAATACTGCTCATCGACATTTATATGCACTACCCACGAGTGAACAAAACGTCATTAAAAAGAAACGGATGGAGATGATAGCCGAGGAACCTGCCCATGACACACCTGTATCCAAGGCCTGTCCGCCCGCCTTGCAATGATAATTAAATTTGAAGGCTCAGATCATGCCGTGTTCATCAAAATCTCCCGGTGCTCCTTGTGAAAAAATCACCCTGGTGGGCTGTGCGACATAAGACAACTCCCTTGCTCGTGGTGGCCTCGGCGGTGGACCAGAGGATTTCCTCACGCATCCGTCCCCATGGTCGTGGCTCAGGCTTGTGGTGAGATTCCCTCTTCTCTCGGCTCCCTTCTCCTTCACGTAGGAGCCTGCAGGCGGGCTGCACGGCCTCGTCACCTTGGGAGACAGCAGCAGGTCTGCGCCACAGCCATCGCCAGGTACTTGACATCAGGTCGACAAGTCAGCAAGGGCTCGACAAGATCGTTGTTGAAGGAAAGTATAGGCCGAGAGGGGGAGAGAGAGGGGGGGAGACAAGTGACAAGCGCAGGCTCACATTCTCCTCTGGGACTGCCCTGAGTATGTATGCCATAGAGACACATATCGCAGACCCCATGTCTCGTCTGTGTGAGCTCTCTGCAGAAGCAGGAGTGTATTATGTCACTGCAGACGCACTCCTGGAGTTGCAGCGAATCGTCGGGTCTCGACATGGTGCCGAGGTCAGATAGCCTGTCTGGGGAAGAAGTTGACACGGAGCTTGACCGCCGCCGCCGTCTCCAGCCGGCCATTGGGGTCCGTGGCGACGATGCTGATTCGCGTCTGTGCGAGGAGGTCGGGATGATTGATAGCAAAGGCAGCTTCATGTTGTCAAAGTTGATAGTGTGGTTGTCAACGTGAGACCGAACAGAGTACGCCATGTTTTCGAGACGCCGTCGATAGGAGAAGGCGACGATATAAGTGTTGCCGGCCGCTCAAGTACATTTCTTTGTTCCACAAGGTATCTCCCGTGATTTGGGTGATTTCCCACGTAAGAATGCTGGTTTTCTTTCAGCAATGAAACTTTTGTCATTCTGCTAGCTCTTAATTTGTCAAGCTGGACACTCAAGAGGCTGTCGGATGACTTAAGTACGTAGGCAAGTACTTGTAGTTAGCTATGATGTGGAATTTGGAGAAGAAGCGGCAAAGAAAATGAAATTAATTTGATTTAGTATGTACAATTGATCTCTGCGAAAGTCTCATAGATCCGCGTCCAAGAGATATTGAATAATTGCTCTAATACGGCAATCCACCTATCCCCAGTAAATTACCTACAAATTAACCTTCCAAATCATCTACCCAATTCCAGACTCTCTGTCTCCCACTAACTGATCTGCACCTCATTATACAAAAGTATGGAAATCCACAAGAGACCCCATGTTTACTTGACCACCTAAGTACTCGGGCAATACTGAACTTGGTCTGTTGAGCTGCAAGGGCACAGAGTCAAAGCCTTGCAAACGTGCTCAATGTTCACCGACTGAAATCACACCAGATGCATTGCACTTTTGTAAGAACATCCAAACCCGCGATGGCTTCTTCCATGGCCGTGCTTGATACGCTCACTAGCATTCTTGAATAAGACCTCGCTGCTTAACATACAAGGCTAATACATGACAGGATGATAAATTTACTGTATGATGGGACGCTTGGCTATTGTCTCACCCATACTGCAAGTTCAGCTCTACTGTCACACAGCAAAATATAAGCTATACAGGCCTATTCCCAGGCCCATCAATTAGAGTAGGGGGAATTGCTCCGGTGTCCAGTTTGATGTTTCTGGCGAGACCGGAAGTTGCTAAGAGAGGGGAAACAGTGGAGAGGATGGTTCAGGAGGTCAGAGTCGAGAGAAGGGAGAGAGGGACAACAGTAAAAGGCCCCCCGGGCAGGCAAGAAAGGAAGAAACCGGAATGGCACTGATCATGGCGCCCTGACAAGTCATTATGCTGCGGTTCAGGAGCATGTGATATTGCAGACCTTCCGAGCCGGGGCATGAGCCTCGCTGTCAAGACTCTGCAACAAGGGGGTCTGTGGCAATTTTGGAGCATTGACATGGCAGGAATATGTGGCTTCCACTTCTGTTCTGATTTGTGACATGATCTCTGCTCGCCCTTGTTCTACACATTCCGCACTAGAGGGGAAGCAACTCTACGCGGCTGGCCACTCCTCACGAGGCCGATCATAGGGCAGAAGTCGATCCCGATATGGCACGTGAGGGGAGAGCCACTGCCCAGGTGCACTTGTCCAGTTCCTGAAGAATATGATACATTCATTATGGTGAAGGGAGTGCTGGAAGGTTTTGGTCTCGGACGTTTTTACCGGTGAGACAAGTAGGTCGTCGAGGGATGAAAAAGTCCGACGAAACGCCCCCCCCCCCCCTCCCCCCTTTTTTTCTCTGGAAGGGCTTTTTCAACGCCTGGGCAAGTTGCGGCACTTGAGCCCCAGTGACCCAACAGCTGAGTCAGTAATAAAAAGGATCATCACCATGGGCCTTCACGCTGGAATTTACTGTCTTCGTTTTGAGACTTTGGTGAACCAGCTCGAATGACTTCTTCTCATCCAGTCGGCGACCCATCGCAATGGCGAGATCCACTCAAATGGTGAGGAAGGATTCGGCTGCTCTCCCTTCGCATGGATGAGAGAATGATTTCCATATAAAAGATACTGCTTCTTCTTCTTCTTCTTGAAGATGGGTAATGTGCTTCAAGTTGCTGCAAGCGCCTCTCAAACACACACACACACTCCTTTGATCTTGCTTTGGCTTTTCAAGCGCATGCATATTCTCAAATTCATCTAACTTTGTATCTCTTGTCCACCACTCTTTTGATACATACTTACATAACTACCACAACAATGAAGCTTCAACTCGTGCTGGCTGTGGTTGCTGCAGTGGCATCAGGCCAATTGCTTCCAGGAGATCAAAGTGAGTTTTTCTCTCTTGGACAACTACACCACGGCCACGAGAAGGAAAAAAAAACTATTTTCATCTTATACTAAAACATCTGCTTTCTCTCTCTCCAGAACCTGATCCGTCTGCAGAGATCCCAGGGCTGCCAAATGATGCCTCCTTGGTTATCCCCCTGGGCGAGCCGACAACACTGTTGACCTCTGTCATCCCCGCGTTGCCCACGAACCTCGAAGGCCCAGCGCCCGAGGAAAAGATCGGCGTGCCCGGCCTGCCGATTCCGATCCCCCTCCCTCTACCACCTCTTCCCATCTCCATTGGACTGCCGATCCCGGCGCCGATTGTCTCGGTGCTGACTGCACTGCCTATACCTACGTCGCTTCCCAAACCGATCCCCACGAGCCTGGGCATCCCAGGCGTTCCGGGCTTGACAGGCCTGCCTGTGTCTGTGCCCACGATCCCGGTCGGGCTTCCCAGCTTCACCGTAGGCGTCCCAGGCCTGACAAACCTGCCGCTCTCGCGTCCTACTCTGCCCACCATTCCCCTTGGACTCCCCACCGGCGTCTCGGTCCCAGGCGTGCCAGGTCTGACAGGTCTGCCTCTCTCGCTTCCTACTCTTCCCACAATTCCCCTTGGTCTTCCTACCAGCCTAGTTGTTCCGGGTCTCTCTGGTCTGCCTCTCTCGCTTCCTACTCTCCCCACAATCCCGATTGGTCTTCCCACCAGCCTCGGTGTTCCGGGTCTCTCTGGTCTACCTCTCTCGCTGCCCACGCTTCCCACTGTCCCCGTTGGACTTCCCACCGGCGTCTCTGTCCCTGGTGTTCCCGGCCTGACTGGTCTGCCTCTCTCGCTCCCTACTCTTCCCACAATCCCCCTTGGTCTTCCTACCAGCCTCGGTGTTCCGGGTCTCTCTGGTCTGCCTCTCTCGCTGCCTACTCTTCCCACCGTTCCCATCGGGCTCCCCACCGGCGTCTCGGTCCCAGGCGTGCCAGGCCTCACAAACCTGCCCATCCCTGTCCCCACCGTTCCCATCGGGCTCCCCGGGACCCTCACAGTCCCAGGCGTTCCGGGACTGACCGGCCTACCGCTCTCTATTCCTACCGTTGGCGTTCCTAGCGTGGGGGTTCCGCCGCTGTCAGTCACCATCCCTGAAATCCTGACATTCACAACAGTCGCCGTCCCTACCGTACCGCTCCCGACCATTATTCCGACACCCTCGCCCGCCCAGCCTACTCCGGCCAACCCTCCACAGACCGCCGAGGGTATTCTCGCAGGACTCTTCAAGCAGATTCTGTCTATCTTGGGAATCAATATCTAGGTATGTAGAACAGTCTGCCAGGTTGAAATCGAGGAGATCAAAGGATATGTTCAGCTGACAAGGGTTCTCTTCTCAGGATATGTGGTCCGCCGGTGACGGCTGAAAACCTATGGTCCTCTTTCTTTCTTTCTTTCTTTCTTTTCATCTTCTGTGGCGACTTGTATGATGGTTTTGTGGCTGTGCGACGTTGCATTTGGGATTGAGATGGATATGTTGCGAAAGCCTTGTTTCTTCAGAATGTTAAGGCTCACGGTCAGTTTCGAGACTTGGCCTCCCTGCCAGCATCTTTTCTTTGCAAATTTTTTTAGAGTACTTGGGCCCTATGGAATGACTTTTCTTGCAATCATTTGTGTGCTGTGATCTCGAGAAATAAAGAATAAAAGGATTGATTATCCAAGGTCGACAGTTCATCCATTACGAGCAACTCATACTGAGGGGCGGTCGAGTTTGTTTGTATGGGCAGGGAACAGGTAATGACTGGTTGACTTTTGACTATTGGCTAAGCTGAGGGGACTGCATTCTTGGTCATTCGATCTAAGAATTTCACAAATGTTCTGATCAGCCAGAGTGTTCGTAATCAACTCTCGTAACACTCATTTCGTCCCTTTTTTTTTTTCCCCAAAAAAGGAGGGTGAAGGTTGGGGGGGGGGGGGGGGGCAACCTATCATCTTTCATTCACCAAAGGACTCACGGGTGGATTTGATCCTGAGAAATTGAAAACAAAGTCATATCATGTCTTAGATCAAGAATATTCAGTAAAAGGTTTATTAGATTTGCTAAAATTGCAAAGTGTCTGGGCCCTCGTTATACGTAGAGACTCGATGAGAGGTGGCCGATGCACATGCCCTGAGCACCCTGTCTCAAGAGGGTGAAATACAGTCAAGACGATTGCGGGACACGAGTGTACGAGCAATGTCAGCTGTGGGGTAAATGGAAGAAGGAGTGGTGGTTGTCAAGTTTGGTAGTGTTCTCATCCATGACCTGGTGAGCCACCTGGAGGGTATCCTGGTGCTGAAGCTCAGGTCTTATCTCGCTCCCTTGCTCGTCAGGATGCTGTTCAATGAACAGGTCCTTGATGGTACCTGCGCCAATGGCTCGCTGATACACAGCGAAGCTCGTGGCAAATTCTCGGTGCTGTCCGATTCGGATCTTGTCGAGGAGGTTGAGGGCGAAATTCTGGCAGTTGTTGTTGATGAGATTATAGGCCGGTCGCTTCTCCCTCATATTGAAGATGACCATCTCGCCTTGATCCTGTCAGCACTTCAATGCAAATCTATGTCTGCCCTCTGGAGCAGCTAAGCCTTGGTAACATCCGCCAGAAGAGGGAAAGGGGGGAGGGGGAAGCTCACCAGCCTCTCTCAGAGCTTCGTCGTTGAACCTCGTCTTGCCCACTTCGTACGTATGCCACTCGTCCCGGTTGATCTTCTCGTTGATATACACCACATCGAGATGCTCGTCCTGTGCTCATCAACGTCAGTCAGCCCTGTCATCACGGCCACGCCCCCCCCCCCGGTCTATGACCCTCTTGCTCTCTCGAGGTTCCGCGCGTGCGGATTGACCAGTTCCTCCATCACCCACCCTCCCTTCAAATTGCTTTCAATTACGAACCATCCACAGCTCGTGAACGTAATCACCAACGAGCACAGCCCAGTGTTGGGTCGGGTCTGGAGACTTGTGAATCTCTTCAGTAATCAACTTGCCCAGCCTGGTCTGTTCGGCAAACCACTTCCCGGCAGGGCCTGCGACGGGATGCCAGCCGATCTCGACGGTGCGGGGCTCGCCGTCGATTTTGACCTCCCCTGGAGGGATGACGTTGGGCGTCTTGCCGAGCCCCAGCTCATGTTCAACCTTGAGTTTGCCCTTGAGCAAATTATCCTTTCTACAAACTTGTTGGTCAGTCCACAGAGCTCGATCAAGGTGTGGGTGGGGGGGTCCGGGGGGAAGCATATCGCGAGTCAACTTACAAGAACGAGCCCAACTTGCTGCCAGGCGATACCCGGCCGGATTCTTCCTCGTCCTCCTGATGGTGCATGTTGCTCAGCTCAGTGTGGTAGGCTCTGAAAAAGGAAATGAGGAAAACAAGAAGGAAAGGAAAAAAAGAAATTGCTCTTAAACTCTGTTCAGGAACGCAGCTCGTTATCGATGGGTCAAGCAAGCTGCTTCTCCTTGGAGAACCGTAACAGCGTATGTTTTCACACAAAACAAGGAAGGAGGAGAGGTGGTAATATGTACTAACCAGTCCTAGGATTTAGGCGGCGTTTTCGCAGCCCCCAATCAAATCTCGAAATAATTATAATAGCGGGAGCTAAGAAGAATCGGGGTACAGTAGTAATTAGTTACCTAAGCTGACGCCCTGGCGGCTAGCATGGTACATAGTACTTGTCTATAGCATCTCTCTCGCCCTGGATGATTTCTAAGCCCTTTCTCCTTTTCTATTTCTTGACTTGATCTGTCAAGTTTTGCATTACGATTGCCACAAGTCCCGACTACTTCAAAAGACATTCCCTTCCATTATCATGGCAGAATTCCCACCACGTGGCCTCAAAGAAGCCGCAGAGTCCGTGGCGAAGCTTCTCCGTGACCGCGGCGAGACCCTCTCGGTCGCCGAGACCGCTGCCGGCGGCCTCATATCAGCGGCACTGCTGACCACGCCGGGAGCATCCAGAATCTACAAGGGCGGCGCGGCTCTCTACACCTTGGAGTCACGGATTGCGTTTGCGGGCTGGACGCAGGCTGATATCGACAGCTACGATGGGCCCAACCCGGATCTGGTGGCTGGGCTTGCGAGGAATGTGCGGGCCACGCTGGGGTCGACGTATACTGTGGGCGAGGTACGTTGCCACGATAGTGATGATGACAATGATGAGGAGAACAGTGGCGATGAGAATGTGACGATGCTGGCATCATCCATTATTGTTTGCATGTAATGCATGTAACTTGGTGGGAGACAAGGCAGGTGAGAAAGACATGGCGTCCAGTGGCTCACAGCGCTTCTCCTCCTGCAGAGCGGCACAGCTGGACCGACCGCCTCAAGGAAAGCCACAAATGGACAGCCGTGAGTAAAGCTATTAAAACCATAGAGCCGCCTCCCCCCCCCCCTCCCAACCTGGCGAACCGGGTTGCTGATGCTCTTCGCCCTTGCAGTGGCTATGTTGCCCTGGCTGTGGTAAGTGAGAAAAAGACCCTGAGCAGAGACGTGAACACGGGTCTTGGAGGCGAGCGAGCTGCGAATATGGTGGCCTTTGCGACGTTGGCACTGAAGTTGGTCGAGGAATTCATCACGGCGGGTGACAGCCAGGGTGGGAAGATGTAGCAATGCTCTCGTGGGCCAACATGCGCCTAGACAGTACTGGTATAAGTCCTATGTGGACTTTTTTTGTTGTCTCCCGAACCGTGGGTGTCTCTTACAAATGTGCTGCTGTATGTGGTGGACGGCCTCCTGATGGAAAGTTAACGATCTAAGAAGGTCAAACCGACTCGCTGCGGGCTTTTTATGTAGCCCAAATTTTGCTTATTTTAGATTGAGGAGGAAGAAATGAAAAAAAGATAGTCAAGGCTCAAGACCTTGATTAGAATATTTCTATGCAAAGCATTGTCACGCCTATTCATACAAAACAAACGCCCCGTGGTCTAATGCCTTATGCAGCCTTCTTGATTTTCCCAACCTCAGCCATCTTCCTTTTCCTCGCGCGCCACGCCGCGAACTCGTTTAGTAGCCCCATGACGAGCGGCACCCCGACAGGGCCCAGAAGAGGCAGGTATACTGCAATCTTGTGCTCATCAGGGAAATACAGCTGCCCAACCATGCTCTTCTCAAAGAAGGCCCGCTCAGCGGCTGCCTCTGCAATCTGAGCGTGGATGAGCCCGTCCGGCGTGCCTAGTGATTCGCACGCCAGGCGAAGGTGGCGGATCGAGGTGCTCACGCCGTCAGCGACGGACTGGGGGATGGAAATGGATGGGAGGGCCCGAGAGAGGCGGGCCAGTGAGCCAAGAGTACTCGACGCACGGAGCAGCAGGTCGGCAGAGCGGACCCTGGAGAGAGTGGAGAGGCGGAGTGGCAGCGAGCCCGAGGTGGGTGTGCCGAGGAGTGAAAGCAGGTGCGTGGTGAACGTGAGCAGAGGCTGCTTGAGATCTTCGGACTGCACGTGCGCCGCCTTGTCGTCGCCGCCCGCAAGGTTGAGGAGATACACAGTTCCCCACTGGGGGATCAGCCAGGAGTGTGAGGTCTCCGAGACCGCTGCCTCACCGGCCTGCACATCGTCCAGAGTAGGCGACAGCTGGATGGTCTGTCTGCCCACAAAGACGATAAAGTTGACGGTAGGCGCGCCGCCAATGGACGGTGACAGAGGCCACTCGGCGGCATTGATAAAAGAGGATAGGTCGTCCTTGCTCAACGCCTGAGACTGGACGCCAGGGGTCGCGTACAGTTGGACCTGGGTATCAATGGTGAAGTTGTGGATGGGTCTCAGGACGTCCAGCACCGGCTGCATGTATTCGTCAATGGCCCTCTCGATATCCCAACTACTCGGGGTAGACCCATCGGTGAAGAGGGAGAAGGTGAGGTGATAGGTCGGGGCATATTTGAGAGAACGTGTGGGGCGCTTGGCGATGGTGTCGGCCGTGTCTGGCGCCAGGCCCTGCGGCCGGTGTTCTGGCTTGGCTGAAGACGTAGAGAGCAGGTAGGATATGACGGCTTGCTCTTCGGCAAAGGTGGACCGCAGCTCGCTCGCGACATACGTCGCCAGGGAGGAGGAAGAGGAGCTCGGCGAGGGGATCGAGTTCGGGGTGTAGGTGATGTCGAGGATGGACTCGTAGGGGTGGAGTGAGGCTGTCGTCGACTCTCCCGGCTGGAGCCGTATGACGAGAGCGACCTCGTCAGGACTGGCAGTGCCATTTACGGTGCTGGCGCGAGGATCCAGCTGCAGCCGGAGATGGTGACCAGGAAAGTCGTTCAGGTCGTCGAGGGCGTGCTGCGTCAGGCGCAGGAGGTTCTGGGCCTCTTGCTCCTGCAGCTGGTTGGCCTGGATGGAGATGCGCAGAGGGAACACTGGTCGACAGGCCTACGAGAGCCAACATTGCTGTCAGTGGTCGATAGTTCGGGGCCAAGCCTCATGCTTGCGGAGGGAGGGTGGGCACAGGGGTGGGGGATGACGACCTACCTTACCATCCGCCCAGTCCATCATGTCGTCCAGTGGCAAGTTCGCCCTTGGGATTGCGGTAGTGTTCCACCAGATAGGCAGGCCGAGACACAACACGATGAGCCAGAAGGAGAAGATCACCTGAGACCGCCTTCGAATGTCTGAGGGCTTCTCGGGCGGGGGCTCCTTGCGGCGGCTGACGGCATCGCGACTCGAGGCATCTCGGGGCAAGGCCTCGCTGGTGTGGTTGGGCTCATCCTCGGGACCAGGACCAGGAATAGGACCTGTCAGCTTGCTGGAGGCAGCCGCTGGAACGGCATTGGCCATGTCAACATCATGGACAGGTATTGCAGACATGGCAGATCCGGGGGCCCTCACCACATCACGTCGTGGTGTTGGTGGTGGTTATGGTGCTGTCCAAAGGGCAGGCAAGTAAGTGGCCAAGTCAGGTAAAGCCAGCCCCTTCCTTGTCTGTAGGCCAGCTGCCGTAGTTCAGGCGCCCGTAGCCGGCCTGCTGCGCACAAGCCACCAACCCTGCAAACCACTGTACCGTAGTACCAGGTCTGCAGGTGTGGTAAGGAACAGCTGGCTGTAAAGTATGCTGATAAGATAAGGTGGTGGTCTAGCGTGTCTAGTCACCAGCACCTACAGCACCTACAGCACCAACACCACTATAACATTGCTATTATGGTGTCGCCACCACCCAATCATGGTAGTGTCTCCCTCCAGACTTTCTGTCGGCTTCACATGCGAAAAAATGCGCTTGCTGCCGACAAAGTACCATAGTACTGTATAGATAAAATGGCAGGCAATCTCCTTTGCCCTCTCACATCTTCACCCTCCCTTTTCCTCTTCTTTAAAGGGGGCTCCACCCCGCATGACATGCCGAATCGGGCATGCAATAAGTGCGCAGTAACTGCTTGGTGCGTCAGTAGTTCACATGCTACTTCTTAAGCATACTACGGTGATAGTAGCACAGACTTCCATATCCATGCCCATCATTTCCGCAACAAACCTTCGTAGAAAGATAAGAGCTGCAGGCTGATGACAGCGGTTCTACCTCATAGAGGAGCCACTGGTATGGAAGCAAAGAATGAGAGAGGGCGGATGAGAGAGAGTGAGAGAGGATCCATTCCTGCCTGACGTTGCTGAGGCCATCCTCACTTGCCCTCCACTCGACATTTGTCTCGCAGTGTGCTGTGATAGTCAGGCGGTCAGGGTTGTTTGTTCGGGCACGGTGTCCGCGCTCCAACGTGCTGGGCCACCTCGGGTTCCACGGCCCCAGGGTCAACCCCGGCTGCCCTTGGATGGTGCCCATACAGGATCGTTCTCTGGTACAACCCCCAACACCACAGCACCGCACAGTTACGTAGCATGTACCCTACTTGACCATGTACCCCTCCCTAGCTGCTTATAGTACTGACTTACAACACACTGCGCGACACTACCCCACGCTTTTCAAACGGGAAGTTCCAGAAGCTTGAACACCCCCCGGCCGAGGCTTCTGAGCCGAGGCGCAACATCTGAAGTTCTGCTCATCGGCCTGCCTCCCTTTCCTCGACTTGTTGATACCACGCTGTCTTTGTCCTTGAGATGGATTGGGCATAACTTGCAAGCGTTGTTTGGAGGGTAAGCGACAACCTCCTGATCCTCGGTTCGGTCGCAATATTCTTATCATTGCTCCTCATCTTGAACCCCTCTCGTGCTTCTGTTGCTGTGTCTTGGTCGCCTGCGCAGTGAACCCCATTCTTTAACCTGCTTTACTCTTCTCCCCTTGGCCAGAGACTGGTCCGTCACCTCACCTCACCTCACATCACCTTACCTCCTCCTCGCCTCTTCACATCGACCCACCACTACTATTTTATATAATTTTGCCCAGCTTCAGGAGGGAATGGGTCCTCTCTCCTTCATGCTTCTCCGGTTCGCAATTTCTGGTTCCCATCGCTGCAACCCATCTCTGCACGACTATCACTATACCCAGACAGCAAGACGTCTTTAGAGCCTCTTATTCTCCTTCTCAGCCTCCTTCCTCGCTACACCTATCGCCGCGTTGGCCCAAATACCTCTTCTTAGGGACAACGAGTACCACCTTTTACACCTTGCCGACCTAAGTAAACCTCCTCGCTCGTCTCTGCGTGTCCTCTGGAGTTCCCGGTCCAGGCTTGACCAACTGAACCACATTCAAGCCCGCTACATACATTTTTATATGTTTTCCGTGTCTTGATAATCTCCCGCTCCTGTGTTCCCCTTTAATCGAGATCTGCCCATCTCTTATTTGTTCCTACGACTCTCGGCTCTCCACCCCCGTTGTTACCTCTCTCTATTGTGCTTGTGTTCCGCTTCTTTTCTCTATTTTGAAGTTCCTCCAAGTCACACCAGCACACGTATAAGGCTGGATAAGATTTAAAAAAAAATATTGAGAAAATATGCCTGGTAAGTCTCTTTCCGCGCCTCGAGTAGGCATCTCTCTCTTTCTCTTCCCTACAATTCAAACGCATACGCAAAAACGATAGCATCTTCCTGCGCCTGTGGCTACTGTTCCAGCAGCTCTTGTCCGCAGCCGTTTTCCTTCATGACCAGTCTGGGCAGCACCAATACCAGCAGAAGGAGACAGGAAAGAGAGAAGAGAAGAAAAAAAAAGACAAAGGCGAAAACCACACTCGGTGGCTGCTGCTGACAATCTACTCCTCACCCGACCTGCAGTCCCCCTCGCCGTCGCAGTCCCGGCAGCGGCAGCAGCCGCCGCCTACATCAATGCCAAGGCGCACGTGTGGTACGATCTCAAGATGATCCAGTGCGCAGCGCCCATGGCCCTCCAGATGATGTGGCGAGAGCGGACCGGCAGGCTGAGCCTGTTCTACGACCTCGAGTACTGGGCCCACAACTCCAAGACGGCAGACACGCCCTTTCTGCTGTTCGAGGACCGCTCGTGGACGTACCGCCAGGCCCTCGAGCAGACGCTCAAGCACGGCACATGGCTCCAGGAGACCTTCGGCATCAAGAAGGGCGACATCGTCGCCATGGATTTCCCCAACAGCGAGACCTTCGTCTTCGTCTGGCTGGGCCTCTGGGCCGTGGGCGCAAAGCCGGCCTTTATCAACTACAACCTGGCCGGCCATGCGCTTGTCCACTGCGCCAGGGCCGCAGGCGCTGCCATCATGCTGGTCGACCCGTCGGTGGCGCACAACGTGGACGGCTTTGTGCGCAGGGAGCTGGCCGGCGTGAGGCTGGAGGTCTTCTCTGCCGAGCACAGGGAGCAGGTCGCCGCCACCACGCCCGTCAGGCTGCCGGACGAACAGAGGGCGGACGACGGCGTCTACAGCATGGCGAACCTCATCTACACGAGCGGGACCACAGGGCTGCCCAAGGCGGCCGTTGTGAGCTGGGGCAAGATGCACGCTGCCGGGGGGTTTTCTGCGAGGCTCATTGGCTCGCGGCCTGGCGAGATCTTCTACACGGTCAGTGATGGAGAAACTGAAGGGGAGGAAAACCCACCACTATAGCAACCTTGGCTTCCTTTTCTTGTCCTCCTCCTTCTCCCCTCATTCGACAGGATCTCGTGTGTGCGCGCACATGTACTTGAGACTGACATCATGTCTACAGTGCATGCCCCTCTACCACTCTTCAGGCGCGATTCTGTGCATCGCCAACGTACTCTTGAGCGGCGCGACCGTCGCGCTGGGTTCCAAATTCTCGACACACACCTTCTGGAGCGAGGTCCGCCGCTACGATGCGACCATGATTCAGTACGTCGGAGAGACGCTTCGGTACCTGCTCACAGCGCCTGTGGACACAGACCCGACAACGGGCGAGAATCTAGACAAGAAGCACCGGGTGCGCGTGGCGCTGGGCAACGGGCTACGGCCAGACGTCTGGAACAAGTTCAAGCAGCGGTTCGGGGTCGAGTACATTGCCGAGTTCTACGGGGCGACCGAGGGCAGCTTCGCGACGTGGAACCTGAGCAGGAACGACTTCAGCATGGGCGCGGTCGGGCGCTCGGGCTGGATCTACTCGGCCGTCGTCGGGTCGGGCACCGCGCTGGTCGAGGTCGACTTCACGACGGACCTGCCGCGGCGGGACCCCAAGACGGGCTTCTGCAAGGCGACGAATCCAGGCGAGCCGGGCGAGTTCCTGTTCAGACTGCCCGAGAAGGAGCTCGAGAAGAGGTTCCAGGGCTACTACGGCGACAGGGCGGCGACGGACAAGAAGATCCTGCGGGACGTCTTCAGGAAGGGCGACGCGTGGTTCCGCACGGGCGACGTGATGCGCTGGGACAACGAGGGCCGCATCTACTTCCACGACCGCATCGGCGACACGTTCCGGTGGAAGAGCGAGAACGTGTCGACGGCCGAGGTCAGCCAGGCGCTGGGCCACCACCCGGCCGTCCACGAGGCCAACGTGTACGGCGTGCAGGTGCCGCACCACGACGGGCGGGCTGGGTGTGCGGCGATCGTCCTGAACGAGGGGGTGTCGGCGACGGCGGCAAACACGATGCCCGAGGTGCTGTCGAGCCTGGGCGAGCACGTCCGAAAAGCACTGCCCAGATACGCGGCGCCCGTCTTCCTGCGCATCACGCAGCCGGGCAAGATGCAGACCACGGGGACGAACAAGCAGCAGAAGCAGGACCTGCGCGCGGGAGGAGTGGACCCAGACAAGACGGATGGAGATGACATGTACTGGCTCCAAGGCGGGAGATATGTGCCCTTCACGAAGAGGGAGTGGGAGGCGGTAGAGGGCGGGAGGGTGAAGTTGTGAGAGCGTGTGTACAATGTGTACAATGTGCGTGGCAGAGTACATATAGATGCGTTTATATATTCTCTTATATATATGTATGGACATACATATATAAGTATATAAATAGATGGCTAGAAAGACATTAGTTATGAACTCCTACAATATCGAACATCGGCCGTATTAGGGATTCTCACCAGAGCCTAAATCTCTCGAGCCCAAAGTGGCCCCACTGTTGAAGGGCCTGGTTACAAAGAGGAAAACCTTGTGTCAACCCCATCAATCAATCAGTTAATAGCGCAGCACGTGGCAATCTCGCCAGACCACACACCGTAATAGATCGCCAGCTGGTGAGCTATTTAGCCCGGTGTGATGGCACATAGCTTGTGCTTGCACTATCGAGGCACGCAAGGACCCTTGAACAATGCCAGATGAAGAAAGGAGGGACAGCATTGTTACCATACCTTTGCCATAGTACTAAGTACTGCGCTACTACAGTTAGTACTACTGCTTTTGGTTCGATGTCCAAATAAAATAAAATAAAAGCTCCGGAAGCGGAGAGCAGAGAGCCTCCCACCCCCACAAGGACAGCCCAAGGCTGCACAATCTAGCGAATCATTGAGCTCCGTGATGGCGACATCTCGTGGCAACCCCTCCACCCTTGCTTCCCCCCTGCTGTTTTGGTCCCCTACCTTTTCCTCGTGCTGACGAAATCGAAGCATCGTTGGGGAGGATGTAATTCCATCATCAGGAGACGGGCTTGCGCCTTTTGCGCCAACTGCGCCAAGATGATCTCAACAGAGTTTCGTGTGCCTGCGCTGGGAATAGAAGGGGGAGGAGGGTGCCCTTCTGCCATTCTTCCTGTTGAGGGTCTCGAGAACAAGAAAAGAGAGCCATATGTATACAGTACAACGAAAGGCAACCAAGGACAACGACCGAGACAGGAGGATGATCTGCAGTCGACCTAAGGCATGTGACGAGCGAGGGAGGAGCTCGGCAGCTGAGAAACCCGTCTCGCATGGTGCCTGGCCCTGACTTGACTAATGCGACTTGTAAAAGTTTGAGCAGTCAATGACATGTCAAAAGATGGGGAGAGGTGGAAAGGGTTGGACAGCTCATGTGCAAGAGACTACAGGAAGAAGGAGGGCGAGCCGCCGAGCCTTCTCATTGAACTTATTTAGCTCGTCATAGCCCCTCCCCCGCCATCTGCAGAAATACCAAGACAGCTTTTTTCCTTCCCCTCCAAATCCTCTCCCTACGTACGATCAGTCACGACATACGCACGGTAACATTTACATTACCTTAAGCCTCTTGCTACCATAAACATCCAACCCTCTTTTCCGACGACACGATGGCTGAACAAAGAGCTGCTCCGTACGTGTGCTGTCCTACCATAACACCATATCACCACCTCACACAATGTCAATTGTGCTTCACGGGCGCTTTGATGAATACGCGCTCTCTCCCACCTTGCTTGCTGTCTCTTGACAGCCGTCATACCCCAAGCCTCCATAATATGACTTTGAACAAAAGCAGACAAGGCTGACACGATCTTTCCTGCAACGTTAACAGTCTCCGCCTGGGCACCGTCGCCCCCAACTTCCAGGCCGACACCACCAAGGGTGCCATCGACCTGCACGAGTACATTGGTGACAACTGGGTCGTCTTCTTCTCCCACCCGGAGGACTACACTCCCGTGTGCACGACCGAGCTCGGCGAGATGGCCCGCCTCGAGCCCGAGTTCAGCAAGCGCGGCGTCAAGCTGCTGGGCCTGAGCGCCAACACCGTCGACAGCCACGAGGGCTGGGCCAGCGATATCAAGGAGATCAGCGGCAACACCCTGAACTTCCCCATCGTGGCCGACAAGGGGAGGAAGGTCGCCTACCTCTATGACATGTACGTATACGCTTGAGGAAATGATGAAGAGAGAGAAAGAAAACCACTCCTGCCCCTCCTGATCTGCTATTCTCGAGCTCGCATCTGCATGCTCGTCGTTGCTGCCGCCAACCTTGTTCTTATATTAACACCATCACAACAGGCTCGACTACCAGGATACCACCAACGTCGACGAGAAGGGCATCGCCTTCACCATCCGCTCTGTTTTCGTCATCGACCCCAAGAAGACCATCCGCACCATCCTGTCCTACCCTGCCTCCACCGGCCGCAACTCGGCCGAGATCCTGCGCATCGTCGACTCCCTGCAGACCGGCGACAAGAACAAGATCACCACCCCCGTCAACTGGGTTCCTGGTGACGATGTCATCGTCCACCCGTCCGTCAAGAACGAGCAGGCCAAGGAGCTGTTCCCTGACTTCCGCATCGTCAAGCCTTACCTGCGTTTCACCCCTCTGCCTAAGGAGAAGGCTACTGCTGGCAAATAGACGACGATAGGCGCTGCGGTAAAAGACAAGATGTGGAGAGAAGGGTTCTCTTGGAAAAGTCACAAAAATAATTGAATTAAATTATATATACCTCAAGGAGGAAAGAGGCAAAGCTTCAGCTGTGTGTGCGTATACAAAGTATTGTCGTGACAGCCTTGCGATTCACCTTCTCCGTCAGGGCGCGGCATCACTACCGATTCAAGATGTCAATGACCTCAGGAAAAGCAGTCTTTTGAGAGCGCACCTGCCGAAAATCCCGACTGCTGTACGTTGCAGGATAAATGATTGGCTATCCGGGTGTCGCTCCGGGACCCCCTCTTCCTTCACGTTGTTGAAGGAATAAAACAGCAGACCGGTTGGCCATTCGTGCATCCATCCCTCTTCCTGCGTCATGGCGAGGCTGTAACCTGTCGACCTCATTCGATAATTTACGGCCTGCGTCAACGGTGTACGCGTATGTGTGTGGTCCCAGAGAGACAACTTCACAAATTTGTCCGTGTTCTGGCCAGCCACAACTAATTCCCATCTCTCATTCGTCCGCACCTCCACGAGGGAATGACGTCTGTTGATGGCCGTAACTCAGGGCCGACAAAAGCCTACACAGCTCTCTCTTTCTCTCTGATCTCCAACCCTTTCCCCCTCTTCATCTCCTGCCATGAAAAAGGACGAGTGAGCCAAAACCCAGGTCGGGCTGTCAGCCAGCCCAAAACAGGAGCCGAGGTAGGACGAGAAAGGGGAGGGGGGTTTGTTGGAGGGCGGCTCGCCTCTCGTTCTCCCCTCTCCCCTAGCAGAAAGCTAGAGGGAGAGAGCATATGGCCCGATCTGGTGTCGTGCTTATACTTCCTTGTTCTTCTCAATGTAGTGAGATCGGATCACTCCGATGTACCACGGCAAGCCACAGGGGAAAGTACGGCGTTCCTTGGTGCAAGAATTGTCTTGCCGTGTCCATCTAATTTTTATTTCTTTTCTCTCAAGAAACGGGCCATCGAATCAAGAAATAAATAATAATAAAAAAGTCCACCCTACGTTCCAGCCCCTCATTTTCTCTCCTTTGCTCCTTCGGGCCATCCGTCTGACCCTCCCGCTTAAGCGGTCTTGGAGGGGATTCGGAGAATTCCCGGCCTTCATGTGAATAGGCACCCAAGAACCGTGGTACCTGAACAAACGGCTCGCCAACGATGCCCAAAGCTTATACCATCTCTATCGTGACACTAGAGGAAAGGGGCGGGGGCCTGAACATCTTGCAGAGTCGCAAATGATGTGGACAGGACAGATCTGAACATACTATTACATGGTCCATGCGAACCAACCATCCATCTATCCATGTACTGTAAATCGTGGTAAGGCCGGACAAAATCCGCGCCCGAGCCCTGCGTGGAGCTGCAGGGACAGACATGGGTTCTTTCGTCCAAATCTATCAGTTTGAGAGTGACGCGACGGAAGGACGTGCAGGTCGCAGAAGGAATGCTGCTCTAGTTCATGTCCGTTTGTCTGTTTGGATTGTCAATTCCTCTTCATTTTTTCCTCTTCTCTTCTCTTCTTCCTGCCCCTCTTCCACTTGGGAATATACAGCAGGTTGATAGCTCGTGTGACGGGAGGGTACACTACCCTTCATCCAACCATCTTTCGACCTGACCTTAAATCAAGTACCTATACAAAGCCCGGAATATGTGGAACAATGCAGTAACCCTTGATTCTTCCGTGGATCCCACCCGAGGTTCATCTATCTTGTACCACCAGCACGTCGTACGTTCCATAGCACAAACGTGGTCAAAGTCACTCCCGCTTCGATGGTACACCCTAGGTCGTAAGTGGGGGAGGCCGAAGGGGGGGAGGGGTAAACTAAAGTGCTAAGGATACTTTGCTTGGTACGGTACAGCATGAGCCTGGAAGGAGCCTGGAGGGTAGCAGACTTGGGGGGTTGGAGGGGTAAAAAGAGCTGCTAGAGCTACAGTGATGATACCCTGTGGTAGTAGTACTGCGCAGTAAGTACTCTTGGCATAGGCAGAGACTGGCAAAAAAAACATCAGGGGCCAGTCCACCCAACCGGCCCCGCTCGCAGGCAGTCTACTACTCTAATACATACTTTGTCTGTGGTGTACGTACTATAGTACCGTACATAGTACTGGCAATACCACGTACATAGGCACTCGAAGTAGGTAGCATTGGTTGTCGAGACCGCACGTGCAGTGCACCAACACCCCCACCCCCCAAAGGCGCCAGGACAGATCGGTCCCGTCGCAGAAAAGCTGAAGAGCCAATCCCATAGGCTGTACACCTACTCTGAAAACAGGCACCTCGGGCATTCTATCTCTCACTGGGCAGATCCTACGCGCCCGAGCTGTGAGTACATATCGCGAGGAGGGGTCGACAGGGTCCCTTTGGGAAGAGGGGATCCTCTCGAACGTCTCCACGAGGGGCAACTGCACCTGCTGCAGCAGTAAGTAGTACGTATCAGTAGTACCACCGCACTATGAAGCTAGCTTGCTGCTGCAACTGGGAACTCGCGCGACTTGCGACTGCCACTATAGACTTTTAGACCTGACTGCAACGCAAGCCCAAGCAAGCGCACGACACGGAAAAAACACCGCACAGGCTCCTCCCTTGGACGATATCAACCGCCCAATCCTCTTCCTTCGCTCGGTTTCCCCTCCCCACAACCGCTGCACCTTGCTCACAGCGCCCGCAAAGTCGTGCACATGAGCAGCAGGCCCCTGATCTTAGCACGACCCTGCCTCTCTGCGTCTCTTGTGTCCATCTCTATCTCTTTGTCTTTTGCATGGCCTGTCTCTGCTGCTACAACAGTCCTGTTCCCAACCCACCTGGAAGAGAGAAAAGAAAGGTCGACGGCACGGCCTCTGTTCCAGATCCTGACATCTCACCCGTACATCAACGTCCGTTCATATCCAACCAACAACCCCTCGGTCTAGGTTGGCTGCCGCTCTGCGCCACATCGCGTTGAATAAGAAGAAAAGAAGAAAAGTCGGCACAAAGTTCCGTCAAGGTGCAGGGCACACTGATCAGGTTGGTCAATTGATCAGCTCAGTATACTACTACATAATCCACAAGCAACACGCGGGGAGGCACAGAAGTCGATCGATATCTGTGCTCAGTGCCCGCCAATCCACACACGTCGAGCATCCACATCGGTTGCCACCTCCCTGGCCTCGCAGGTCAGGAACACAGTCAGACCAAGAGGGCCCAGAAAACAGGACAAGAAGCAGAGGAAGATAGAGAGAGAGAGAAAGGAAAAAAGAGGAGTCAAAGTCAGAGTCAGTCAGCCCGGAGAGGATCGAGGATTATCCAGATGCCACCACACTTGCTGCATCCGCCTCGCAGAACCCCCCTCAGATCAGTCAATCCCGCTGCAGACTTCTTTCCTCTTTTGGACGCCGTTATTCCCCTCTCGACATCCTCTTTGTCGTGGCATCGAATCTGAGCGCTGCGATCTTCACATACACGCACCACGCAACACACAAACAACCCCCGCGCCCGCGCGCCTGCCTTTCCGTATCGCTCTCTTCTTTGGGGGGCAAAGATTGCGGGTCGAGGTACTTGTCGATACGTACCGACGTCTATTGAACCCTAATTTACAATTACAGGCTGCGAGAGTCATTGTTCATCAATTGCGATTTGTCGTCGTCGTCGTCCTCGCCTCCTGCGCGCCCTACTCTAGCCGACGCCGCTCTTGTCTGCTTCCAGCCACTCTCTTCCTCCCTTCTCTGGCTTCTCACTTTGTCACAGGCAAGATTACCCAGGGGGCCTGTCCAAACCCTCGAGAGAAGCAATACTTTTTCGCCTCCTTTTCCTCTTCTTCTTCTTCTTCTTCTCTTCATTCATTGGGCGTCTTTCCGCCTCGAGGCCTTCAAAGTCCTCTTCACAATTGACAAGGCCGTGTCCGCGGAACACGGAGGTCTTGACGACTACGACAAAGCAGATCCGGGCACTGCCCACTCCACTCGGCTCTTGTCTGTGCGCCGATCCACTGCAGCGGCCCTTGGCCCCCTTCGAAGCGTCACGTTGGTGGAACATCTCAACAAAGCACCACGAGCAGGAGCAGATCGGTCCTCTTTTCGTCGCCCTGACGAGGCCTGCCGTGATCAGCCGCATCCTGTTTCCGTCCTCTCTCTTCCAACCTGACTCACTCCTTCTCGGTCGAACGGGTCGCACGGGTTTCCGGTCACATCGTCGTTCTGATCCTTCGCCACTCAGCCTCCTTATACCACGCTCGCTTCGAGCGCGGGAGAGCGAGAGAGAGAGAGAGTGTGTGTGTGTGTGGGTGAGTCCGTGTGCACGTGTGTCAGTGTGAGTAGATCGTCTGGCAGGCTTCCACGCCTTGTTCTGGAAGCCCCTCTAACGAGATTAATTCCTGCAGCGCCTGGCCCCACGGGTCCTCGCGCTGTGCCGAGAAAGGTATTGTTCCGAACCTGTCACACTAGCTTTTCTGCACCATCGGACATGATCTCACAAAGACGCCTTGCCTTTCCCATCATGATGCCCCGGATCTCATTCACTCTGAGGACATTCTAGAGGCTGATTGAGCACGCCCGCGCTGCCCCCAAACCAGGCGGCCTGGCTTGGCCTGGGCTGGGCTCTTCTCTGCTCTGTGCCGTGTGCCCTCTCAAGATTTCTCGGCGCCGCCCCGCCCTGTCGGCCTCGTCCAGCGACTTGACTGGGTCGGGCCTTTGACACATACGAGATACCAGCGAAGAAGCCCACTCCTCCCCTCCCCCTCCTCCCGCCCCTTGCTCCCTCCCTATGAATGTCCCGAGTCCATCAAGTGCTGGGTGTGTCATCTCAGCCTCTTCTCCCCCCCTCAGCAGCCCTCCTCCTTCGTATTGCCAACCCCCTGAATCCCACGTTCCTCGAGAGACAGTATCCTGTGCCACATGCACACGTTCTGCACGAGTTCCCACAGGCTGCACATCCTATCTGACCGACTTGCCCGTTTCCCTCCAAGTGGCCGCCCCCAGCTGCTCGTCCTCCCGCACACCATCCTGGTCGCACGCGTGAGTCCCACCGTCGTGGGTCGCCTCTCGACTCATCCGTCTTCGCTTGTCGACCACACATACATATGACCCCCTGTTCGCCTCGGGCGCCCCCTGTTCAACCCTATCCGGGCCAAGAAGTGTTTTCCTGCCCTTCGTTTCCCTCCCTCTCTCTCTCTCCCCACTGTGCCCCTTTCGAGGCGGTCTGCTATCAAATCTGTCTGTCATTACCTCCCAAGAGAGCCACCAATGGCCACTTTAATATTGCCCTTCTTCACTTCGATACCCTGATTTGTTTTTTTGGTCGTGGTTATTTTTATTAGTGGTTCTCTTTTTGTTCTTGTGTTTTGGTGGTTATTGTTTCATTTCACATTTCTGTTTCTGGTCGTCGTCACTGGCGACCGGTTCTCGCGCCACATCCCTTCCACCACCCGCCGCCCGCCCCCTCCCCCTCCCTTCCTGTCCAAGGTCGTTCGGTACCGCCAAACGTGGGCAGGCTAAAGCCGTAGCGATATCGTCGTCTTGTCGGGCGTTTGGGGCCGGCAGTCGTGCTGACGACGATGAACAATGCAGGCCATCAACAACAAAGGAGTCAAGGAGGCGACCTCTCCCGCTTCTCCGACTCTGAGAACGAGTGTGACGACTTTCGGGAGCGAGACCGAAACCAAGCGCAGCCAATCCCCAAGTCCCCCTCCGACATCCTGACCAGCTTCTCCCGAGGCTTCGCCAAGCTAAAGCGCCAGCCATCGCAGCTCGCCCTGAAACACAACAGAGAGGTTTCTACGCCGACCCCGGAGCCGACCACCTCCCCCGCCGCTGTGGTCCCGAATCGATCCCCCTCGGCCCCAACGCACCAGCATGCCCGCGGCCTAAGTTTTCAGACCAGCCTTTCGAAGCCGCTCCCAGAGCCTCCGCCACCCAGCCCGGGCATCCCTGTCGCCGCCAATCCTCCAGATCCATCTGGTGCCTCTCAGCAGCAGCACCATCACCACCGCCATCAGCAGCAGGCCAGCATCTCTACCATCCTTGATCCAAACTCGTACAGCGACGTGCCCAGCGAATCCGAGACAGAGGCCAGCGCCAGCATCATGGACCCGAAACAGTCACAAAACTATGGTCTGGGAACGGCCAACAGCAGCCAGATCAGCCTGTCTGTCACGCGGCCCGACGGAGGCGACGATGCGCAGAACGACAACCTGACACCCAAGAGTGCCGGCCCAACCTCCGCAGGCCCATCGCCATCGGGCGCCCAGTCGAGGACGCCAGCCATGGGGGGCGCTCCAGGCGCCGGGCCGTCGCCGGCATCAGGCCTGCTGTGTAACGTGCACAGGACCACGGGCAGGGAGCCTCACCCCTTGGTCGGCGCGACCACAACCATCGTGGGCGACAAGCTTTACGTCTTCGGCGGCAGGATATTATCGCGCAGCCGACCCACCCCGCTGACCTCGGACCTCTATGAACTGGACCTGATCAGACGACATTGGACGAAACTGCAGGCCACGGGCGACATCCCACCGCCGAGGTACTTCCACTCCATGTGCGCGCTGGGCGACACCAAGATGGTCTGCTACGGCGGCATGTCTCCTGCGCAGAATTCCGCTGGTGCGGTGGATGGCCAGGGCGACGTCACCGTCATGTCTGACATCTACATCTTTGACGCCCCGACGAGGAAATGGACGTATATCCCGACCTCGGATGCGCCGCAGGGTCGTTATGCACACTGTGCCTGCATCCTGCCGTCCTCAGCCACCTTCTCGTCACACAAGGCCCCACTGTCGGCCTTGCAACATAATCCGGCTACCGGCGCCAACGAAGGCCGCATAGGCATCAATATCGATGGCACAGGCGGCGCAGAGATGATCGTGGTAGGAGGACAGGATGGCGCCAACCACTACATTGAACAGATCAGTGTCTTCAACCTGCGGTCGCTGAAGTGGACATCGACACAGCCGCTGGGCAAGTCCTGCGGCGCATATAGGAGTGTAGTCGCACCGCTGCCTCCGCTTGTGACAGCCAAGATCGGCAAGGCGAACGCGAACGGAGCAGCCCAGCGCCTGGAGGGAGGCATCAGCCAGGAGGCCCGGGAGCCCGGGTCTTCCATGCTGATCTACTCCAACTACAACTTTCTCGACGTGAAGCTGGAGCTGCAGATCCGGTCGAGCGACGGCGTATTGAACGAGAAGCCCATGTCCAACACCTACTCGCCTCCCGGTCTCAGGTTCCCGAACGGCGGCGTCATCGACACATATTTCGTCGTCAGCGGTACCTACCTGACCTCGTCGAAACAAGAATACGCCCTCTGGGCGCTGGATCTGCGCACCCTGCAGTGGATGAGGATCGACGCCGGCGGCAGCGTCTTTAGGGACGGCAGCTGGAACCGCGGCGTCCTGTGGAGTCGACGCAATACCTTTGTCATCCTGGGCCACCGCAAGCGCAGCTTGGTGGACGACTACAACCACCGCCGCATCAACTTCACCAATGTCTGTATGGTCGAGCTGGAGGCGTTCGGGTTCTACGACAACCCGCGCAAGGTCAGCCCCATGTCTGGGTTCATCTCCGCAAGCAGCCCCTACAATGGTCCCGGTCTCAGCCTGGCTCGCAAGGCCGGCGCAACAGCCGGCGGGCGCTTCCACTCCCGGGCCAGCGAGGAGCTCGGCGAGAAGGCGCTGAACATGCGCGAGCTGGCCGACATGGATATCCTCTGCATCGGTGGCGAGAGGATCCCTATCAACTCGAGGATCATAGGGCGAAGGTGGGGGCCGTACTTTGTCCAGCTGCTCCGCGAGGGTACAGCTATGCAGGACGGCAGCGACGCCATGACATTGAGGTCGCTGGGCGGGGCCGGGCCGGGCGGCGTGAGGAGCTCCATGTTGACCATCACGCCCGCCATGCGGACCGGCACCAGAGATAGCGACATGTCAACGGCGACCACACTGGCTGGCTCGGCCGGCGGTGGCGGAAGCTTCACAACCCCGGGCACTGCCACGTCTGGGACCTCGAGCCAGGAACAGACGAATCCCAATGCTGCGCCCACGCCGCGTAGCCTCGCGCCGAACTCGCGCCCCCGATGTCTTTACCTCCCACACACATACCTCACGGTCCAGGCCCTCCTCCACTACCTCTACACCAGCAGCCTCCCTGCGCCAAGCTCACCGCTGTGTACACCTCAAATCCTCTGCTCGCTGCTGCAGATCGCCCGGCCATACCGCATCGATGGCCTGCTGGAAGCCATCGTCGAGAGACTTCATACGCTTTTCGAGAACCGCAACGCTGCGGCCATCTTCAATGCCACCGCCATGGCGGCAGGAGGCGGTCGCGGCATTGACGGCACGCTCAACCCGAACTACTTCATGCTGGGCGGTCTCGAGGGCGCGACTGGTGACCCTTCGTTCAGGCCGCAGAATGGCAGCTCGACGACCGACGAGCTGTATGGCAACGGTGGCAACAACAGGAACACGGCTATGCTGCGCATCAACACGGCCGTGCCCGGTCAGACAAGCAGGCCACCGAGCGATGAGATGTCGGCAACAACGAGTGTCAGCGGTAGCGAGTGGAGTACCAGCGAACTGGGTGACTCCGAGAGAGGCGTCCGGCGCGAAGTCTGGAGCGGCGAGTTCAGCAGCGTCATCGGGCTGCAGAAGCGGGGACTCAGAGGCCTGATGGAGGGGCGCAAGCTGCGAGAGCGCACCGGCACTGCGACTGGTGCTCCTCCAAACTCCAGAGTGGGTCTGGGCATTGCGGGTGGTGCAAGCTGAGCAACATCCGGGGAGGTGAACGACGCATTTCTCTCATCCAGGGCCAGAGGGAGGAGGTCTCTGTCACCAAAGGCTGCCTTCTTCGGATCCGTCGCAGATGAAACCGAACAGAGAGAGACTGGGGATGAGGAGAGGAAGAGGGAGAGGAAGAGCAGGACGGTGCAGGCGCAGCCCAGGACAGGGAGAGCCCCCTACTCACCTGCTGAGGCGGACGTGGAACAATGACGAAACGTTTGTAATAAGCAATCCGGGTCAGGTCGCTCGCTAGAAGGATATCCATTTTAGACGGCCCGGCGCACGCGCGAGAAAAAGCACATACGCAGAATCAGCTCCACCAGGCGACTTGTGTAAAGCCATCTCGCCCTCCATCGATAGGGCAAACCGGGAGTCTTTGTGCCATTTTTTTCTGTACGACTGATTGGAGGATGATTAGATGTTGTACCTCGGCTATGGCAGGATCATTCATGTGTATACCAGAGCATTGCACATCTGGCGTTGGCTACTTACACAAGGTGCCTTTAGTGGCAGACCAAGACTCAAATCTTTTATAGTGATTGCTCCAAAGAAATGAGATGCTACAATCACATGTTGTAATCAGGATCCATGTTTGATATGTGTCAGGTTCTTGTGCAGGGTATCGTCGTGCTGTTACTGACGCGGACCAACATTGAGACACTGCATCTTCATGACCACCAGCGCCATGGTCCATACTAGATTGTATGGCCCAGAGCCACCGGAGAAAGAAAAGCATGGCCGAACCATGTCAAAAAAGTTATCCGTTGGCCTCCTTCTTTATTATTTGGTTTGATTCATTACCACCAATGTTTCGCGCGTCGTCCAAAGCGAGCAGCCACTCTGCATCTTCCACTACTCGCGAATTCCATCCAGGTGCCATGCTGCCCACACTTCTATCTGACGCTTTTCCACCCGAGGGGGGCCTCTTCTTTGCGTTACCACTGTCAGCTGTAGCGCTGTCGACATTGAAAGACCCGGTCTCGTCCTCACTTTGCTGCTCTCGATCCGCCGGCCATTTGTCTTCCGGCGATGTGTTCCCCTGCCCTCTGTCGCTCGTCCTGAATGCCCAGCTCCTGATTCAGCCTCTGTAGTAGTAGCCAGTAACAAGGGCGGTCCTCCTCCTCGTCGGCTTCCTTGTCCTCGCCGTTCTCTCGGCGCTGCTGGGCTGCCGCCTCGTGTCGCTCCCATCCTTGTCTGAGGTCTCGAGCGTGCTGGGGATCTTGGTTGGGGTTGTGCTTCTGCTTTTGTGGTTAGTCTTTATTTTGGATGGTCAAAAAGAGTGTCCTTTGCATAGACGATTTTGTTCTCTCTCTCTCTCTCTCTCTCTCTCTCTCTCTCTCTCTCTCTCTTCCTTCTCACCTTCAACATCTCCAAGTCATCGTTCGAGGGTGAAGAACATGACGAAGTCTCTGTTTTTGCAAAGTGCACCCGGCGGAGGAAGAGGCGCCGCGGTCCGGGCTTGTGCGAGTGACGACTTCGGCCTGACGATGAGCCCGCGAGCTTGTGGACGTGGCGTAGGGAGGGGATGCTTAGGCCACGGTATGGCTGGGCGTCGTCGGGCGAGAGCTGGCGGGACGCGTTGGCTCGTGTTGGGCGACGCAGGCGGAGGGGTAATTGGTGATGTTGTGCCTTTGTGGGGATTGAAGAAGACATGGTTCTTTTTCCTCTGCTTTTTTTTCTTTCTTGAGGTGGAAGCTGCTTGGGGTTGAGGGGGCTTGGTCTTAGACCGGGGTAGGTTTCTTCCTTTTCTCCTCTTTTTGCTTTTAGGACTGATAGGTTGTGGAATCAAAGCGTGTGTGTGTGTGTGTGGTTTTTGAATGCTAGGATTATCAGGCCCAAGGGACGCGAAAAGTATGGAAGTAGGGAATGTGTTGGAAGGAAAGGGAAGTTTCTGTTTTGTAAGTTCTTGAGGGCTTTCAGCCGATGTGTTATTGAAGGGTGCACTGTTTGGCGCCTTTCAAAAAGAAGTCTGTGGAAACAACAGCGTCTCAAATCCAAGACAGGCGAGTTGACAACCAGGATGTCTTGCTCTTGTGTGAATCATTTCGCTTCTCATTACTGTGTAGAGGCGTTTTTAGAGACTGCAGCGTGTCCAGAAGGCAGGTATAGAAGATTCTAAACGAGCAGGTACAAAAGAATGGAGTTGAAACACAATAGGTTTGCTCAGAGCCCGATGTCTTTGAGAAATCAGAGGTTGGAAAGGAGGGAGAGATACATGTGGGGTGATCGGAAAGCCTGAGCTTCAATTCAACGCCCCCAAGATGCTTTATATTGTAGATGGCATCACTTGACGTCTTTCGTCCGTTTGATCTCGCCCGAGCTCATGTTAGCTCTCGATCATCACTCTCAATAGCTCGGCAAAGAAAGAGTCCATATCGCTAGTGTTCGCCTTTGTATCGTACTGATTGTACTATCTTGTTGCCTTTCCTCTCGTGCTCTCAGAGTAAGCGTCATTCCGTTCGAATGCCTTCATACCTCTGCCGTCATTCTGTCTTGCTAGCATACTTGGTGCAGAACAAGATAGTATGGAACATGCCTTCTCTGCCGTTGCAAGGTGAGAAATCCCACTTTCTGCACACTACACCTATACCTAGGTATATATAAAAGCAATATCTTTGTGGGTCAGTATTCTGCCACTTCTAACAAGCTTGTCTTGGAATGTCTGAATTTCTGTTCGTGATCTCTACTCTCTTATTTAACCACGATCCCAAAAGGTCATCGTTGCGTCTAGGGGCATCTTTACCTTTCTCTAAGGAAATCCTCACCTACTCGACAAAAATTCGGGTCTGAGATTTCAACGCGGATAAGTAGGGTGTTACTATTTGATTATGTAGCCAGATCAAAGACAGCAATCTAAGGATTTTGAGATGTAAACTTTAATATATCCAAACCATGAGCCGTGACAGTATACCTTCCGAGCATTTTGCGTAGTAGGTCAAGGTCCAGGGAAGATCATGGAGGGTTGAGAGAAACAGCAAAATCCCCCCCCCCCCCCCTCCCACAAGAAAAAAAGAGAAGTCGGATACCGTAACATAGAAGGCACACTTTGCGACTGAAATATATATGGATACTATTATGAATGGACAAGTTCCAGTTACGTGATAACCAGGTGTAAATCTTTCGAGGACTGGCCAAAATTGAACAACAGGAGACAAGCAAAACAACTACCTAACTAGGTCTTGTCTTGACGATCTCTGGGAGAGGAGACGACTAGATGAAGGCCGTGCGAAGTTGAGATTGGAACCAAGCAAACTAATCACAGGGATCACTCGGTTCCTACAGCCTCCTTCTAGTGGTACTCAGTGCACTGAAGCGCTGACGGTAGCGCTGATTGCTAGTAAATATAGAGCTCAATCCCTCCGAAGCCAAGGGGCTCAGCTCTGAGGATACTGTTTGAGTGAGACATCGGCCTTTTCCCCAAGCAGCAAACTCGAAAGCGCTTCTCAACATCGAGTCTGGGCATGATGGACGTCTCTGGTCTTGATCCATAGGCCACACTGTGTCATTCTGTGAGACATTACCTCGATATCTTTCCATAGAGCAGGCACACCCGGTCGGGACACAGCAGTCAGGACAGAAATGGTCGCCTACTGCTGCCTGATGCTTGTCAAGCTATCAGCAGTTCGCGTTGGGTGTTGAAGACTGATCATTCTCGAGCTGCAGTTGAGTCTCCTGTCGGCGACCCTGTGAGGGAGGCCACCATGCAGGATTATTCCTATGCGTAACGCTGCATGGTCCTGATCGGTCTCGTTGTCCTCCTCCTTGCTATCCCCTTGGTCGTCATGTAAAGGAATGTGAAAATGTCACAGTTCAGGCAGGCCAAGGGTCGCGTACTATGGGCACAGCCACGACTCGCCGTCCCTTCGAATGTTGTACAAGCCAGTCCAGACGTCTCTGTGAAATGAACTCCACTCAACAAAAGAACCTCTTCTTCATTATGCGTGTATCCCATTCCACTATACGCGTCATTTTCCCTTAACTCAATATTGCATTGTCCAGTATACCATTGCAGCCTCGGCCTAACTTGATCCGCGATCCCTCCTCCTCCGCCTGCATCAAGCTTTTGAACTCGTGGTCAAATTTTCTCCCCCCCCCCCCTGGATCATGTTTTCGAATGTGGGTCCAATCATGCAAGCACAACCACCAGCATCCCAATACAGCAGTGCTGACACACAAGAATCCGAGGTCGGGGACGTTGACGATGTCACTCGAGACGGAAGTTCGGAGGGGAGGGGTCGAGGGGACAGGGATGGTGCCTGACAAGGGTGGGGGTGGTTGCAAAACAATCTGATGATCTGATAAGATTATGCGATTTGATCAAGCACATCATGGCTTGGCGCGTCCAGGGCCTGCATTGCTCTTACCCTATGGGAACGCAGTAGCCCACACGAATGCCCGCCTCACCCACCTTCTTGCCTAACGACATCGGGCAGCCAGCATGCGACTTAAAACGGTAGCGGCAGCTGAAAGGGAAAAGGCAGCTCGCGTCCAGTGCTGTTCCGTCCGCCCAAGGTTCTTCCACGAGCACCACACCTGAATCGACGGTCCTGCCCAGGACCACCACCATCAATATGAGAACCCTGGACTCGGAGTGGGAACAGTGTGGCCCCATCCCACGAAAGTGGCGCAGGCTGGGTCACCTGCTGAAACCCTGACCTCGGTCGAAGGCTCGGTCTTGCTATTACCTGCTGTCGCTGTTGCTGCTGCTGCTGCTGCTGTCATGGCTACGCGGTGGTAGTGCTACATTGAAGTGGACCCTGCATGTCCTCTCTTATTTTTCCTCCCCTTGCCAGGATGTTCTTTTGTGAGGATATTCAAGCAGACCCCGACAGGAGAGTGGGGGAGGGGTTTGCTTCCACGAGGTTGAAGAGTGGCCATGACGGCGGCTCTTCTCGTTTCCTTTCGGAGCGCGATTGATCACCATCAATCATCATTATAATTCTGTTGAACGTCCATAGGGCGTAACGAACCGAGGACCAAGCAAACTTGCGCCAGAAGAAACTTAAGCCAGGCTCGACAGTGAAGACGGATCGCCATCAGCGCCAGCTCGCTCAGCTGGCTCAGCTCTACCGAAAGCTCCAAGAAGCTTTCGCGCCTTCTCTTCCTTCTCCTCCGATGGACGCCCCGGCCCCCAGCTCGATCGCTGAGCAACACCAGCCCACCGGGAGCACCACACGGCTCTCGATCCTCCACGGGCCCGTCGATCCTCCTCTCGTCGACCTCACCCTTGGCGAGCTACTCGAGGTGCAATGCCAGGCCAACGGGGAGGCAGAGTGTATCAGCATCCCTTGGACGGGCGCCCGCTGGTCTTACGATGACCTCCGGCGACAGTCTAGCCTCATTGCCCGCGCTCTCCTCGCCGAGGGCATCCAGCATGGCGACAGGGTGGCCATCATGGCTGGGAACTGCGAACAATACGCAGCCGTCTTCTTTGCCGTGGTGAGAATCGGCGCCATTCTTGTGATCCTCAACAACACATACACACCGTCCGAGGCCATGTACGGAATCGAGTTCACGGCGTGCAAATTTCTCTTCACAACCAAGAAGATCGGCCGGTTGAACAACGAGCCCCTCCTGGCGCAGCTGGCGGCCAAGGACGATGCGCCCAAGGTCGTGATCCTGCGCGGCGACAGTGAGGGATACAGGACATACGAGGATGTGCTGCTCAAGGGGAGCCGAGAGAACCCACAAAAGCTGTACAAGCACGAGACAAAAGTGTCCCCGTATGACGTGTGCAACTTACAGTTCACAAGCGGTACGACGGGCCACCCCAAGGCTGCGATGCTCACACATCACAACATCGTCAATAACTCCCGCTTCATCGGCGACCGGATGCGCCTCACGACTGCAGATGTGCTGTGCTGCCCACCCCCACTCTTCCACTGCTTCGGCCTCGTGCTGGGCTTGCTGGCGGCCATCACCCACGGCGCCAAGATCGTCTACCCAGCCGAAGTATTTGACGGCCCCGCGACGATTCGCGCCGTCCAGGAGGAGCAGTGCACGGCGCTGCATGGGGTGCCAGCCATGTTCGACACTCTCCTGTCACTGCCAGAGGCTGCCTCCCTCGAGGCGTCCAAGCTCAAGCTGCGGACGGGCATCATCGCGGGCGCACCGGTGCCACGATATCTGATGGAGCAGCTAGTGGCGAAGCTGGGTATGACCGAGTTCACTTCGAGCTACGGGCTGACGGAGGCGAGCCCGACGTGCTTCAACGCCTTCACCGACGACCCCATCCACACGAGGCTGAGCACAGTGGGCACGCTGATGCCGCACGCACATGCCAAGATTGTAGACCGCGACGGAAACGTGCTTCCCATCGGCGAGAGGGGCGAGCTGTGGATGGGCGGCTACCAGCTGCAGGCTGGGTACTGGAACAACAGCGAGAAGACGGCGGAGGTGATGACGCGGGACGAGAATGGGATCATGTGGCTGCACACGGGCGACGAGGCCGTCTTCAACGAGCAGGGGTACTGCAGCATCACGGGGCGGTTCAAGGACATTATCATCCGAGGTAGGTCGCGAGTGTCCCCTTGCCCCTCTGTATTTGTGTGTCTGTCTGTGTGATCTTCTTTACTAAAACTTCCCTCTCTTTCCCAACAGGCGGAGAGAACATCTACCCCCTCGAGATCGAAGAGCGCCTCGTGGGCCATCCCTCTATCAGCCTCGCTGTCGTAGTCGGTCTCAAGGACGAGCACTACGGCGAAGTCGTCGCCGCATTCCTGGATGGCAAAAAGGAGGCCGGGTCGCACCTCTCCAAGACGGAGGTGCGTGACTGGGTCACCAAGAGGCTGGGCAGGCACAAGGCCCCTGCTCATGTGTTCTGGATGGGCGAGGGCGGGGTTCCAGACACGGTGCCGCTGACAGGCAGCGGCAAGGTGCGCAAGTTTGAGCTGGCCAAGGTCGGAGAGGAACTCTTGAAGAAGCAGGCAGGAAAGGCGTCCAAGTTGTAGACGTGAAGAGCATTCTGAAGACAGCTGGTTTCTCTTTTTACATTACAAGAGCTAGACTGTATGAGTACATATACTTGAACTAATGTACATAAAAACATATATATTCTCAGGTCATTCCATAGGTTATGGGCATATAGAGAAAGATTGCAGACACATAAATCACATGAAATCGATTCAGAGTAACATCATGTCAATCTCAAGAAAACCAGTTGCCTGGGCAGCAGATAAGGCAATGAATACGGACAGACAGGTAGGCAGTGGCTACATGGATGAAGGGATGCATGAATACAAGGGGGGGTCAGAACGCAAAGAAACAAACGAGGCGAGGGGAAAACAAGGCGCAAGGCCACAGAACCCAGTCGAGAAAATTTTATCTGATCCGACACAAATTGCGAGATCGGCGGCCAAGACTGCTGAAATTTTTATCAGATCCGCAAGAGTGGAGGGGAAAGAGGGACCGACTAAAGTTATCAGATCCGTCCCTGACGCAGCCACTTCCCTGTTTGTCCCCTCTTCGCTCCTCCTGCATGAATAGGCCGGGCCCACGTCGTAATGACGACGGTTTGTTCTTCTTTTTTTTTTCTTTCTCTCCCCACACTTCGTACAGCCAGAGAACGGAAGAAATAGAAAGAAAGGGCTTGACAGGATGGAGCAAATCGGCCTTGTTCCTTGGACAATAGGTGGGAGGTGCGATCCTCTTTCTGTGCGCTTTTCCACGTCTTCAATTGATTTCTTCAATGGTGATCTCGGCTTCTCGGCCTGATCGGACGGGACGAAAAGAATGGAGCCACCACGAGGAAGACCCTCTTCTACCCGGTTGTGTATAGCAGACTATGGACAGTACTCGGTGCCAGTAGTACTATAGTAGACGAGAGGGGGGTGTGGGAGCAAGGGCATGCATGGGTGATGTGACGGACGGATCATGATGGAGGGTGGGACCAAGGAGGGAAGGGGAAAATATTATTCACTAAACGGGGGGCATCCAAGTAAGTTAGTTGAGAAAGCAAGAAAAAAAAAAGAAATACAAACAACTCGTCAAATAACCTCATTGTTCGCCTACAGAACCGACAGTCTCGTTCTCGACACGACGATACGCCAGAGGCATTCAAGACAGGTCAAGAAGACATGTCGCACGTTGTCGCGCTTGCAGACTGGCCTTCGTCGGAGCCAATCCTACGGCTACCGCACCCGTACCAGACTCCATACCATGTGGCCGCTGCTGCCTCGTCCTCCTCCTCGTCGAGTAATCCAACGTCGTCATCATCAACTTCCACTGCACTCTACAAGCTGACGACAGCACCGTCGACGACAACCAAGACGCCCCCTGAACCCCTGCACAACGACAGCCTCTACTTCAGCGAGCCGACAGGCCTCAAGTCCAGCGAGCGCCCTGCCGAGTCCAACAACACAGCATGGGCGCGCGCCCGTCGATCACCGGCCGTCAGGGTCGAGTGGACCGCTGACCAAGCCCCTACGCTTGCGCAGGCATGGCTCGTCGTCTATGCGCTCTTCACCATCCGGCACGAGGACGAGTTCATCCGCCTCTCGCTCTCAGGCACGGGTAGGGAGACATTGTCAAGCCAGCTGCGGGCCTGCATGCTCGCCGTCCTCCATCCATCCTTCTCTTCTTCTCCCGACAATACCAAAGGCCATGACACGGCAGCAATAACAACAGCAGATCCCTCGCAACCACCGCCACCACAACAACAGCAAGAACAAGAAGAAGAGCTTGTCCTCTTGCGCGCCTCCTTCTGGCAGGGGGCCGGCTCACCCTTTGGCGCACGCTCCGTCTGGGTGCCGACGGACGGACCCGGCACGACCTATGCCTCCCAGGGCGTGCCCGCGCTCGACTACATGCTGACCAACAGCCCAGGCGTGTCGCTGGTCTGGCACCCACGGCGCGCGCCCAAGCCCCGCCCGGGCAGCACCCTGTACAGCCGCTGGATCCCACACCTCAAGGAGGACTTCAGCATGGTGGCGCTGGACCACACAGACGAGGCGCACGTGGCCCTGTTCCACACGTGGCTCAACGACCCGCGCGTGAGCCAAGGCTGGAACCAGGCGGGCACGCTGGAGGGACACCGCGAGTACCTGCGGCGCATCCACGACGACCCGCACCAGTTCGCCGTGCTGGCCGCCTTTGACGGCGTCTTTTTCGCCTACTTTGAGATCTACTGGGCGCGCGAGGACAAGCTGGGCGCCTACTACCGGGGCGAGGACTTTGACCGCGGCCGCCACTCGCTGGTGGGCGATGTGCGGTACCGCGGCGCCCACCGCGTCGGCGCCTGGTGGAGCAGCCTCATCCACTACCTGTTCCTGGACGACCCGCGCACCATGCAGGTGGTCGGCGAGCCCAAGTTTACCAACACCACCGTGCTGGCGTACGACCTCGTGCACGGCTTCGGCGTCGACAAGTTTGTGGACCTGCCGAGCAAGAGGAGTACCCTGATGAGGTGCTCCAGGGAGAGGTTCTTCCAGATCTGTCCGCTGGCAGAGGACGAGAGGGGCCGCAAGAGGGTCGTGGCTGGCACTCAGGTTGGCTTGGTGCCGAAGCTGTAGAGAAAAGTATGGCATTGTTGTTGCCGTGTATATACAACGCATATATTGGGTGCGCAGGGGCTGGAGGGGAAAATACAGGGGAATGCATGAAAGAAGAAGAAGAAGAAGAAGAGCATATTGTGTCCATAAATCAATCAATTTTAGAGTCCATCTATGGTTTGCTCCCAACAAGTTTTGACCATGTTTGACGCCCATCTATGCGGAAGATATATAGTAGACGCTGTATGATTCCAGTTCCTTTCTCTCTTTCCTCCCTTCATGTTCCACTTCTAGTGTTTTCTCCTTCTTCTTCTTCTTCTTCAACCATCTAGAACACCCCCTCCGGGCGTTCCAGTAGGTTCACCCAACTTCATATAATTCCAGCAGACTAGATGACGTTCGTTGTCAGCCATCTCTCTGTGTTGACAAAGATCTTTGCATGCATTAAAAAAAAAAGAGACTTACTATCAAACCCAAGGTCGTTCCCAAAAAACGCCTTCATGACATCCTCGCCAGACGCCACGCCCTGGGCAGGGCTGTACGACATGGCCTTCTTGCCCACGGCCAGCCCGATCATGGGCGGGATCTCGTCCAGCTCCTGGAACCTGGGCGGCGGCGCGGCCTCGTCTCCACGCTCCTTGCTCATCTCGTGCAGGATACACTCGTGGATGTTGTGCGCCGCGAAGAAGCCCATGTGCATGGCTGCTCCGCACCGCTTGATGCCGGACCACCTGATGGCGTCGCCCACGGCAAAGTGGCACTCGGAGTTGGGCAGGCCTGTCTCTGTGAACATGAGGTTCGGCCTGACCCTGATCAACCCTTTCTCGTCCCCATTGACATCGTCACCATCGCCGCTGCCCACCAGCACTTCCTCGGGCAGGAATGCAGTCGACGGGATGCTCCTCGAGATGGCCATGATCACCACATTCGCATCCATCGTCTCTCCGTCCGTAAAGACAATCTCCTTTACCGTCCTACTACCCCTGCCGCCGTCACCGCCTTTTCCCTCTTTCTCCTTCTCCCTCGTCTCCGCGAGCCTCTTGCCCAGGAGAACCTCCACGCCAGCCTCCCTCACCAGCTCCAGTGCCCGCGCCTTGCACTCGTCCGGCAGCGGCTCCGAGCTCAGCAGCTGGCCGCGGCTGTGCACGAGCGTGACTTTGGTCCCGGGCCGCACCAGCTTCAGCTCCGCCGCCATCTCGATGCCCACCGCGCCGCCGCCGACCACAACCACGCCCTCCTCGCTTTCCCCGCCGCCGCCGCCCCCCACCGCGTCGATGTGCGACCGGGCCTCGAGGAGGTACTGCTCGCGCAGCAGCGACTGGGGCACCACAGGCCAGGCCCGCCGTAGCCCTGTGGCCACGACGAGGTAGTCGTAGCGGAGGTCGCGCGCCTGCTGGGTCTCGGCGTCGAGGATGGTGGTGGTCTTGGTGCCCGGGTGGACGCGTGTGACGGTGCCGCGCACCACGCTGATCTTGGGGCTGCTTTGGAGGGCGGTGACGTCGGTGTATTTTACCCAGGCTTTGGAGGCGTAGGCTTCATCTGCGAGGGCTAGGGGCGAGCCGATGAGATGGTCTAGGATTTTGGCGGGGAGGGGGGAATGTTGGTTAGAGACATATAGTGAATGTATAATCTGTTTGAAAGAGACAAACGAAAGGGAGGGAAGAGAGGAGTAAGAAGCAAGAAGGAGAAAAAGGAGGGGGGGGGGCATAATCAAAAGGAGGACAAGATAATACACACATCTCTGTCCTCGTGGGAACCTTGGAACAAGGGAAAGTCAAGGAAGAGAAAGAAAAAAAAAGAAAAAAAGGAAGATAAAACGTACAGTAACCATCTCGCTCATCGACAATAGTCACTTCAAGAGGAATCTTGCCCTCATGACCGGGAAGGACACCACCGCCTGTTCTCGCCGCGCGCCCCTCTGCGAGGTCGACCAGGCTCAGCGCTGTGGAAAGCCCTCCATATGAGCCGCCCAGGATGAGAACCCGAAACGGCGTCGTCGAGATATCGAATTGGGAACCCATGGTATTGTCACGAGAGGGAAGTGAAAGAGTCTATATACATACAAGTAGATTTCATTAGACGTGCAGAGAACGAGTAGTGGTAACGTTGTGCTATGGTTATATATATACAAGAAATTAATTAAAGAAAATAAGGAGAGAGTGACTCTTCGTTTTATGCATATACGGATTATGGATGGCCAAGGCCCTTTATGTGGAGATTCTTCGAGGAAACAGTGCACTCGTCGAAAGACTCCACGGCAAACACGACGATCATCCTTGCAGTTCCTCGCTATCTTGGCTATCAAAGAGCCAGTCCTGCTTTGCAGCCCACACTAACAATTATCGGATCGATCTGATTAGATGCATCTGATAGCCAGCACGGGGGTCCCTGCAGCATGCTTTAAGGTAGGAAAGGGAATGGCGCTATTATTCCTACATAACTACTTCGCATGCCCAGGCGTTCATTACCTAAAATCAGTGCTACATTATACAACATAATAATGGCTGTATTAACACCCTTGTGCATGCCCATGTGTGAGGAGTCTCGGTCTGGATGGAAGTGGTTCCATACACACCATTCTCGAATAATTGACTTTACAAGCCGCAATCATTCCTGCACGAAAGGTCCCTATCTGCAGAGGAGCACCGTTGCTAAGGTGCAGTAGTCCGTCAGTTACTTACTGTATGCGCAAACGTAACAAGGAGCTGATCCTGCCCAGGTGTCAAAGTTCAGGGGCTTGAACTTTGCATGATCATCCACTCCGTCTTGTCTCTGTTCACCATTGTGAACTATGTTTAAAGTCTTACTTACTCAACAGTTGACTGACATATGTTGGCTTAATATCTGCATGCCCTTAGAAACTCCCATTGGACAAGATCTCTTCAAGAAATAGTTGAAGTTTCCCATTGCCAAATCACCTTAAAAGTGAGCACAGCGCATTGATTCTTCGCAGTGACAACCTTTTTTGTCAACTGAAGGATTCATTCCTGTGAGCTGTGCAGCTTACAACTTCATACTGGGGCGCAACTCTGCCGCAGCTGAAGTGCCTCAAAACTGCTGATCGAACAAATTTGCGCCGTGCACTGCCGAGTGCAATTAACCCAACGTCTCTCTCACTTCACACACACACACAGATAAGTGAGATGTGTCAGCATCAGCTCTGGAAAATAAACTTCAGGCACACATTATGTAGGCAGCTGTGCCTCCTTTGTGAGCCTTTTTCAAACCCAACATTACAGGGGTGGACAGATCTTGAAACCACTCAATACCGACAAAATTACTCGATTCGGAATAACAGCAGCCCCTGCAGGTCCCATTTATAGGCGCGCGCTGCGCGTGGCGGATCCCACCGCCGACACTTGATCCAACTGTGCAGCACCTGAGACTCATGAGGCCTGTCTGGACATTGCCCTGAGAGGATTCGAAGGATGCCTGGAAAGTGTGGAATGCATACCATGCACAGGGCAATATAAAGCAATGATCATGGCAGAACCAGAATGTCTTTTATATGATTTTCGACCTTGCAGACTTGCAATGTAACAATTCGAGTAGCGAAGGACGGTATTTTCCTTTTGTTCCGCTTCTCTCTTCTTTAACGAATAAAAACTATTAATCAATTTCATTTCAGGTCATTCATTCTCATCACTTGCTCCTATTCTCCCTGCCCCTCCTTGCTTCTCAGTATGATTCGACCGGCCGCCGCCTTGGCCCTCGCCTCCTTGACGGCCAGAGCCCTAAGCAGTACAATTGGAAACGAAGCGGCATTAGTAAGAAGACCAGCTTCGAGCGCCGAACTCAGCATCGAAACTCGGGGTGACTCTGTGCGCTTGGATAAGAGAGCAGAGCCAGAGACTCTGGATTTGAGCGTTTCATTGAACAATAAAGTCATATTTGATGGGTGAGTGTGTTCATGTGGCCCTCGCGTAAGATTCATCATTGTGATTATGTGGCTCATCACTATGCGGAACAAACTCCTATTCTTCCTCGTCCTGTTTTTGAATATGGCCGGATATCGTTTTCTAACAAGGAACAGTAATTCAGATCTTTTCGGCATAGTACCAGCTGGTGAGGTCGGATTGCCTCCAGTGACCGTAGTTTGCTCCAAATGCTGCGCATCCGGGAACATCACGGCCTCCTTCCCCGACGTTGAAGGCATCGACGATGTCTTTCGCATGGAAATGAGAGGGCTGTCAGCCTACATCGACCTCGACGTCACGGCCAAGGGGGCGTCTACCTTTTCCATACCATTCTTCACCGCGCCGACGAACTTGCTGAGTGCGGTCATCGAAGGCTTCGACGTGGGTCTGACTTTCGAGATTGATCTCGTCCTCAGCCTCGCCGGGGCGATCGACGTCCAGGGAGGGTTCGCAGTTCAGTTCCCTGAAGATGCATTCTTCGAGGCCAGCCTTCTTGACGGCGTATTGGGTAACACCTCATTGTAAGAAGCTCTCGACGTTCTCAGGGCCCAAAGATCCCTCGTTACTGACCACACACTCTTTTTTCTCTTCTTTTCAATGATTAGCGACGGCATCAAGACGCAGTCCTTGCCCTTCTCAGCCAGCCTGAACGGCACCCAGAAATTCCAAGCCGACCTCCGCATGAAAGTCTTCGCAGGCCTCAACGCAACAACCGACGTTTTCGGAGTCAGCGCCGGCGTCGGTGCCTACGCGAACCTCGTGGAATTCATTGCCGACCTGGACACCACGCCGCAATGCCAGCTGCAGTCCTCCGAGTCCGCCAATATGAACCTGGGCGTGTTTGGTGGTGCCAATGTCGATCTGGACGGCATTGCCTTTGGCGCGGTCCCCACGGCTTCCACCACGCTGTTCTCAGCAGACATCGGTACGCAGTGCCTGCTGGCCACGGGCGTCCCCCTCGCATCTTCCAGGACGACTGCAGTGGTGCTCCCAACGTCGTCGTGCGACGTAACCCCGGTGCCATCTTCTTCTTCTGCTCCTGCTGCCTTGGGCTCTACCACAGTCATGACCCTGACCAAGTGCGCGTCGGCCGTCGTCAACTGTCCCACGGACCTGATCTCTACGTACGAGATCACATCAACCGTCTGCCCGTCTGCGTCCACCGCCGCCACTACTACGGCTGGTGTTTGCTTCGCGGCCGCGGCGAATGCGACCAGCCTCGTCTCCATGTCTAGTTCTGTCTCGGCGTCGACCCAGGCCAGCGCAACGCCTTTGACATCGCCAGGCCTCATTGCAGCAACGGTAGCCTCTTCCAGGACTACGAACGGCCCGCAGCCGACCGGTGCTGCTGCCAACGGCAGCCTGTCCAATAATAATAGTAGGTTGTCTTCTGTGCAGCCCACGAGGAATGGAACGACGGTGGTCCCTATGACGGCGTCTACATTGTTCTCTCCCACTCCGACTTCGAGCAGCCTCACTTCGCCTAGTCCGGTGGTCACGGCTGGGGCTGGGCGTGGCACTCTGCAGCAGAGGTGGAGTCTTTGTACCATTGCGCTTGCTACCGTTGCAGTGATCTTTGTTTGCGGTCTATAGCTCCATCATGGATATCCTCTTAGAAGAGTCAAGGTCATTCTGTTGTTATGTTTGTTGCGGTGGTATGGAAAATTATTTGCTGGTGGGTCTCCTTTCTTCCTTTTTCCTTCTTTGTCTTCGGATTTTCTTTTCAAATATCATGATACCCTAAAAATCTCAAGCCCATGCCCTACAACTCACTGTTGGTGAGGAAGAAAAGGTAAAGGGAGAGATAGAACGGTGCCAAGTTTAGACAGCGGTTTGTGAAGCATCATTGTCAGAGCAAGCACAGAGTACCATAGACTTATGCTTAAATTCAAGCAAATGTCAATAAAACGGATGACAGGAGCGTACCTACGTACGTGGGGAAAGCGTCATCTCAAATAAACATGTTTGTTTCTTGGCCATGTTTTGTAATTTGGTCTTATAATCTGCCCGAGGCTTTCTGAACTGGTCTTGCAAAGGGCTAAGAGGATACCAAATGCTCGGTTTCTTTCCTCTTTCTCATGCAACATGTTGACAATATTAGCGACTCGTGAGACGGGGCGTGACAGCCGGCTTCTTCTTTTACGTGCAAGGGGTGCGGATGAAGGGAGACCCCCAGCTGCATAGACTGAACTTATCAAGCGTTCGATCATTCATTCGCTGCATTATTATCTGATGGCAGAAAACCTCAATGCTTCCAAGTTTGCCACGCTATGCTATGCTGTGCTATGCTATTACACCAATAAAAAGTAATGAGCCATCAAGTGCTTTGTAGTGCACCTTTGTTGTTTTTGGTTGTTCTTTCGGGAGAAGCCGCAGACACGAAACAGAACGTCAAGGCATCTCGTAGACCGAGTGCCTGCCCAGCCAAGTCACCGTTCGTCCAGCTTTATTGGGTGGTGCCTCTCGGCTGTCCATCTCAGCGAGCCTTTCCGGTTCTTGACTATACTGGCTGCTTGCGATCGTGCCCGTATCCCAAGCCATCTCCTTTCGATACGAACTCGAGGGGGATACTACGCCCTCGTTGGCCCCAGTTCGCATCACCACTGGTTGAAGCATTGATGGCAACACGCCTGAGGAGCTTGTGGCGCTGGCCATCGACTCTGGTCTCCTCAACATGACCATTGATGGCTCGCCATCCGCAGTCTGTACGGCCATACCACGATCAAGTCCGCCCATCTGCTCCTGCCATCTCTGCTGCTGCTTCTTGTACATTCGACGCCGGGCCCACAGGTACACCGATATTGCGACTAACCCGGCGCCGGCTACAGATGCACCCAAGCCGATGCCCACAATCTGGCCCGTGCTGAGACCCGGTGGCATCTTGTAAGGCAGTCCCGATGGCCATGAATCTTTTGATCCCACGTCGCCCAGGTCCGAGTTCGAGTTCTCCGTCACGCTCGTGCTTGGTGCCGGAAAGGCGCCTGCGAAAGGACTGGAGGCTGGGATGCTGCTGCTTGTAGAGCTTGCGGCCGAGCCCAGGGATGTCGAGGTCGCCGTGGGTAGACGAGTCGACACTACCAGGGTCTCACTGCTGCTGGTGGTGCTGGTACTGGTGGGTATCAATTCTGAGATCAGCGGTGTCTCCGCTGAGGCGATAGAAGTGGTCGGTGTTGAGGATGGCGTCGATGATGAAGTGATGGCAAGCGGCGGTGTCAGCACAGTGCTGGACAATGATGACGTGGTGACGGAGGAAGATGATGCGGTCGTCAAGATTGGAGACGATTGTGCCGTCGAGGGTAGTGACCCGCCCCCCACTGAAGAAGAGGAAGAAGTGCAATGCTCAGGGCTGGATGCCTGTGGCTTTGGCATCGCCGCTGCAAGCAGTTCGAACTTGGCTGCAGGCTGGTCACAACACTGCGCACCGTTATCCACGTAACCACAGCAATACTGTGTAGCCGGCGCGGAGCTGGAGTCGTTACACTGCTGAATATGTACATTATTCTGACTCCAGTGTAGGTTCAGGGTCGTGCTGCTGGGGCCTTGTTCTAAGTCGCCAATCTCGGTCAGCGCTATCACTCAATTTGAGGAACCAGGACACATGAAGGAGGAGAAGAAGAAAAGGCATAGTCTTACGGGGCACACAATAAGGTGGACATGCGTCACTTGACCACGTCTGGTCCGTACACGTTGCTCTTACGAACTGAGCGGCCGACGTGCTGTTCGCAGAGGTATCTTTGCATAGTCCTGAGGAGAGACAGGCAGCACTGCTGCTGCAGCACATGCTCGTCCCGGCCTCTGGATTGCATGGTATGTCGTTGCTCAGCTGGCCGCCTGGATAGTAACAGACGTCCTGCGCCCGTGCCAAAGCCGCCAGACACAGCGCCGTCAGACCAGCTGGCAGCCCAAGAAAGACCATAATTAAGAATTAAGAAGAATAGAATAGGTTGTAGAAAGGAACCGAAGAGCGGGCGAGACACATGAAAGGCCAGCTTTCAAGCTGGACGGCGACCTGTCCGTACCAGCAGAGCGTGAGAAAGCTGCCTCGTCTGGACCGGGACTCGTGGGGGGTTGGTATAATTGAGCAGGCGCCGTCGTAAGATGGCTTGAGGAGGGGTCCGACGACAAGCTGCGGCGGTGAAGCTGCGACAAAGCCCAAACTGTACGGGGGCTGGAGACAGGGAGAGATCAATGATGGAGCCCAGTTTTTGATGCTTCTTGCGGGATGCCACGAGACATAGGCGAGGTCAGCTGTGAATCGCGTCGGCCCCGTACGAATCACCACTGTAATTCAGTCTGGGGGACACGAGTAGATCGGGCAGACAAGCATGTTAGTTGAATCCTTGATTTTTTCCCTCTTTCTTCTTCTTCCCCCTCTCTTTCTTTCCTTTTCTTCCCTCCTGAAAGCCACGGAAGTGATCTCACTTTTGGCGATCCGAGACCTCGATGGGCCGGGCGATGTTGCATGGACTTGCAAGTGGCGGGAGTGTGTGGGGCGTGTCAGGGGAGCATCGCAACAATCCCTGTTCCGTCTGGCTGCGATGTCTCGGGTCGCTCCGTACTCTCGCACGCACACCCGGCCTCCAGACGAGGCCATTCATTCAGGACAGCCAGCCCCAACATATACTATCCCACCCCAATACTGGCGAAAAAGGGTCTGCAGAGCGTTACAAGTGACGATACACTTGAGATCTGTGGTATATGTTCCTATGTTGATGAGGGTTCTCGTAACCTCGTTTGTTGAGGCCAACGATACTCACGATCTGGCATGAAGCTGGGAACGACGGACCCCCTGGTTTCAGACTCGTTAGGGGTCTCCACCCACACACCCATGCGTCCAACCCGTGAGTGTGATTGCCGCAGGGAGACAAGTCGAGGACATACTGTAGAGGGGTGATCGCCGCATGGTACTCTTTGCCATTGCCAGGACGATTGTCGGCTTGCTATCGTGTGCGCTGCATCATCGGAGAGCAGTAATTGCATGCATAGCGATTCTCCGGCCAAGGTCAATCATAGGGCTGGAGACTGCGGCTCGCTGGGTGCTATGGTCGCTCTTGGCGATCTCAAACAGAGCACTGACTCGTACTGATCCCAGGCCAGGTTTGGACGATTTCAGAACGAGGCAATACTCTCAGATCTTACGAGGACCACCTATACGCCCGCCAATCAGCCAACGACACAGAGGATGGAAGTCTAAGTGTCTTGTTCAACACTAATGTGCACTCCCATTCTGCCGCCGGAGTGACATTTTTCGGCCTCAAGTACAGGATCGCGCGCGCGCGCGTGTATGGGCGGCTCGTCCGATATGCCTTGGAAGTTGACTCTGGCAAGATCTGCATTACTTTGAACCTCGTCACGGGTGTTTTGAACATTTGGGATGCCATCGAGAACACAGCATCTGCACTGCCTTGCAACAGCTGGTTTTCATGCTTCCCTTTCCCCATCGATGTCGTGCTTCCTAGCTTCCGGGAGCCGCATCGAAAAGCGGGCAGACAAAATGTTGTTCCTAGTAGACGATTCAAAGCCACAACAGATTGAACGTGTCAGCCTGTCAAACCCAGATGGTCGGCAAGACACGGTTGCCCCAGTGAGCATGGTGCATCTCAAGACCTCAAGATGCCGGGAGGGTCAACAAATGGCTGAGGCAGTGCCCGCGAATTTACGGCAGCAATGGTCACATGGGCTTCCTCTGCCATCTGCCATCAGCATCCCGTACACGATCAGAAAACCAGCAGGTTAGTGCATGCAGCAAAGCAACATACTTGGTTGAGCGGAGTCTCCTGAGGTTGGCCTAGCGATGAAGACCTCATCGCGCAGTGGAAGTGGCTGGGTGTACGAGGTCGGTGATAATGTACTGGTAGGAGATCGGAGAGGGCCGCCGATCAAGGGTCGGCTCGAGGCCGATCTTGGCGGAGGGCTGCTGTGCATTGTCGACTTTTGGAGCTTGTCAACGGCTGGAAGACTCATGGTTGCATTCGTTCCCAATCACAGCTCTCAAAGTAACCATGACAAAGATGGGGTTACTATCATAATATAATAGACGCAATATGGTGTGTGAAGGTTGTGTCTTTGCCCAGGTAGGTAGGTGGGATGGTGAAACTCCAGACCGTACCTATTGTGTGGTAGGAGATGACACATAGTGTTGCTGTGTCATGGCACATGCCAAATGATCGAGGATGTGACCAATGGGAAGGAGTTTCTCGGGATTGATCCCTGACCCATGTTGGCTCTCTCCTTATCGACGAAATGCTCGGCTTATCTAACCAACAAAAGAGGAGACATTATGACCAATGAAAATGGTCACGGCCTGTAGTCGACCCCGCTTTTACGACCCTCCCCCGCCTTTTTTTTCTTTTATTTTTTTTTCTCCCTCTCTTTTCCCTGTTCTTCACCGGTGGGCCGAGTGGACGACTCATCCGACGCACGTGGGTCAGTGGTGGTTTTCCTATGAGAAAAACAGGAAAGCAGTACAAGCAGACCTCATCTCGCCCGTCCGGCCAAGGGAAAGGCATTGGAATGAGTCAAGGAACGATTCAGGACTCGAACGAGTGAGAAGGGCAAGAAGCAACGAAGTAGACACAGCTGGTTATTCCTTCCTGGTGGTCGGGTGGCGACCCAACAACAACAGAAGGAGCCCAGCCTTTTGCCATCTCTGTCCTAGTTTCCTGTTCACCCTTCTACCCGGTGTACATACTCCTCTGCCTATTTTTTTCTCGCTTGGACACTCATTCTCCATCTGCCTCAGTGATCAAGCACTGGTCCTCCGTATTGCTTGCCATTTCTTCTACCTTCTCCAAACTTTCCTTTTTCTAATTGGTTTTTATTCCCATCCTCATTCCCATTATTTCTCTCTTTTTTTATTCTTTGACCAACCCAAGCCCAGACCCCCCCCCCCTGTCCCACGTACAAACCAAAAGTCGACTTGGTTCTTTCTCCCAGCCCTGCCTGAGGCTTTTCTACCCCGCACCCTGCGATTTCGGCGCCCTGGGCTTGTCATCCTCCACCACCTCTCTGCGCCAGACTCGAGCCCTCCCCTCGAGCCATCCAGCCTAACACAACCAACACCAAACAACCATCGCGACACCGGCCCCGCCCAAGGTCCATTACGCTCTCGACCCCGATTCTCTATCTACAGTATATTGGAAGATCCCGTCTTCTTGTGGGTGCGACTGCCGCGACTGCGACTGCGGTCCACGGACCCGGCCACACATCCGTTGTCTTGCTTGTCCCCTAGCAGCTTTGTGCCTGCGATAGCGGAAAGTCGCGAGACAAGACAACACACTCGCCCCCCGCCCCCTCTTCTTCTCCTCTGCTCTCGGCCAATTGTTTTCCCGTTACAGTCCAGTTCAGCCTCGTGTATCGTGCATGGACGGCTCCTCCCTCACCGGAGCCGGCCCAGTCCCGGCAGGTCTCGGTCAGGCACAGGCGCAGGCTCAGAATGGCGTGCCAGCCTCCTCCCTCAGCCCGACCAGCCCCATGTCCGTCCGGAGCCAGGTCTTTGGCTCGGCCTCCGGCGTCGGCTCCAATGGCGCACCCAAAAGGAAGAGGAGCTCCGTCGCCATGATCGGCGACAGCCCCGGCAGTGTCGATGGCGACGACGACGGCGACGGAGACGGCACTGCAGAGCACCACGAGAAGAAGAGGCAGCCTGGTGTCAAGAGGGCGTGCAACGAATGTCGGCAGCAAAAGGTGAACATTGTCCCATCCTCCTACCGATCTCTCACTCTTGTCGTCTTGTCCCATCCCCCTCTCCCTGCGTCACGCCTTTTTATTGTTCTTGTTCTTTTCATCTTTCCTCCCTTCCTCTCGTCTTTTGCTGACCCAGATGACCCATCTAGCTGCGTTGCGATGTCGTCCAAGACCCCTTTACGAGCTGCTCCCGCTGCGTGCGCCTCAAGCTCGAGTGCAAGATCGAGTCCAATTTCAAACGTGTCGGGAAGCGCAGCAAACACGCCGAGATGGAAAAGGAGATAGACAAGCTGCGGCGCAACGTCGCCAAGGCCAAGGCCCAGGGCTTTCTGCTCGACGAGGACGATGACATGCAGTCCCAGCTACAGTCGCCTGTCGTCAACAGTGTCTACTCACACACCAGGAATCCATCGCTGATGGGCTCCGACGAGGCCGTCTCCTCCCTGCTGCACCTCAAGCGCGGTGGCTCGTACAGTGTGCCGCGCATATGTCGGGAGCTGGAGGATGTGCGCCTGACCGAGGACGCCGAGTCCCAGCTGTTCCACGAGTACTTCTCTCGCTACCACCAGTTCCTCCCCTTTCTCAATCCATCTCAGCCACCCGACCAGTACTATGCCCAGCACCCGTTGCTCTACTGGGTCGTCATCTCCGTCGCCGCCCGCCGCTACCACCCGGACCCAAACCTCCTTGGCACCCTGTCCGGGCCTCTCACCCGTCTGCTCTGGCAGACCATCGGAGATGTTCCCAGCAGTCACCACGTCGTCAAGGCTCTCTGTCTCTTCTGCACGTGGCCGCTTCCGACCAGCACCTCCTCGTCAGACCCCACACAGATCCTGTGTGGCGTCATGATGAAAATCTCCACCCTCATCGGTCTCCACCGGCCGCACCATATCAATGACTTCTCGCGCGTCATCATCGATCTCGACAACGAACAGCTGCACGACCGCGTAGTCACGTGGGCCGTATGCAATATTGTCGCCCAGACCATTGGCACCGGGTACGGCCAGCCCGCCTCCACATTGTACGACTGGACCCTCGCCATCCGCCCTGGCGAGTCTGGGCCCTTCCAACTGTCGGCAGAACTGGAGGCGAGGCTGCAGATAGAACGTTTCTGTGATAAGGTGTCCAAAGAGATGTACAGCAACGCGAGCGATCCTCGCGGCGTGGCCGGCGATGAGCACCGCGCCATGCTCATGCGCGTCTACCGGCGTGAGTTCGGCGAGTTGCAGGCCTCCATCCTGTCCCGAAACCTGTCTCGGGTGGTCAACCTGCACCTCAAGGCGGCCGGCCTCCACCTCCGGCTGGCAGGCTTCTTCGACTCCCACAACACCCCCGGCTACCTGGACGATCTGATGGGTCTGTGGAGGGCCACCTGCAATTTCCTCGACTACATCTTGGAGAGTGAGGCGTCGTCGTCGCCCCTTGACCCTCACGCCGGTGGCGACCTGCTCAGGTTTGCCACCAACTACATCCAGCAGATGCTGGTCGCCGCCGGCTTTGCCCTGCTGAAGCTTGTGCGCTCCTTCTTCGTCAAGTCTATCGACTTCGAGCGCGGCCGCCTCCTATTCCACCGGACCATCACCGCCATCAGGTCGACCAGTGTCGTGCAGAACGACCTCAACTGGAGGCTAGCCGAGCTTATGGTACAGATGTGGAACGGGGCCCGTGTCAACAAGAAGGACCAGGCCTACAGCGATGACGATACCTTACACGACATTGATGACAGCCTCCAGCTGCGAGTACGCTGTAGACACAGTATGAGCCTTGTCTATGATTCCATCTGGCACTGGAGGGAGGAGTACCAAGCCCGGGGACGAGGCAACCTTGACTGTGAGTGAAGAAAACGCTGTCCTACCAACACACTACCATCCCCTTTCCCACCCCCACCTACAGCCGTTCGCTAACGGTGAGGGCGCAGCGCTAAAACAACCTACCAATCCAGATTCCGCAGATCAGTCATCGGCCTCGTCGACGACGCACCTCGACCCTCCTCTCACGGCAGCGCACGGCCTGCCGACGAGCATTTTGGCGACTGCCAACGGGGCTCTCACGCCGAGCGGTACGTCAGGCTTCGGCGGCGCGCAGGCCAGTGGTCTTGGGGGCGCTGGCTATGAGCCAGCGAATTACGACTTTTTTGACCCTCAACACTGGATGCTGGATGGGCTCCTCGACTTCAACTACGGCAATGCCTTTGTCCAAGAGATGGGTGCCTAGAAGACCAGAATCCTGAAAACAAGATGTGCCAGGGACCTCAAGAGGGAAGCCCCGTGCGGCAGGGAGCTGACACATACACTTCACAACACAGATAGCCAGCTCTCTCCCGGTGATGTATTTCTCTATAATTGCTAGTGGCACTCATACCCAATTGTGGGTGGGATCGACTTGATCCAGCATGAGGTTGGCTGACGACGACGGTCAGAGAGAGGAGAGAGAAAGAAGACTTGTTTGAAAGGAACGACTCGTACTTGTGAGTACGACTTCCTGTTATTGATCCATTGCTATCGGTGGGTATCTGGGGGAAAATGTCAAGACGACGCTTGATGAATTCATGTTAGGACAAGACCGGCATGGGCGGTTTTCTGAGAATGTGCATTGCGTCGGAACGAGAAACGGGATTGACTCCCCCAGAGCTTCGTACTGGTGGCCGAGATCATTCAATTCCCCTTGACTTGCTTTTGATTTTGCTACAAGCTCTATATGCGTCGTGTTTCGAAAACGGTGGAAGACTCTGGAAGATTGTCGTTTTATTTTAGCTACCGTCAACTCTGGGGTGTAAAAAAGATACCCCCCTCTGCTTCCCGTGTCGGGTACGAATACCTGCTGTGTGGAGGCCACCTGATGATGGTACATAGTTATTGAGGCCTGTTTGGTTTGTTCCCCTAGATGGGAAGATTGTGCATGTTAATATCAAAAATAGCACATTTAGCACACTCTCAGGACCAGCCAGATACTTCTTCATGTGACGATGGGCTACAGGTGACGTTCAGCGGCGAGACCTCATAGGGGCCTTACATGCGGAGATGGGCTGTGTGTCTCGAAGCTGTGCCACCACGTGGTCTTTGGCTGGGCATATCTCCTCGGGTGGCCAGACCACGGTGCTTCAGTGAGCATGTAGCGGCACTATTGACGTTTCTGTCAACACCCTCAGTGAATACGCGTATGCTGTGGACGCGATGGCAGGCCGCCCGCCTCGTCTGCCACAGTCACTCCGCAGTGCTGCGGAATAGAGGAACAGGGCGGAGAACCTCTCTTCCTTCCGTCCCTTCCTTCGTTCCTACGACTCTGAAAGGAGACATACTTGCGGGCGGCTTGACACTTCCAACTCCACACTAGGTCGGCCGCCTCTGGAGGTCAGGATGGAATGTGCTAGCACAAATAGGAAAGAGAACATGATGAAGGGTCTCAAGGGGGGGTGTCTGTGTGTCGGAGCCCAACCGACTCCGGTGGTGGGTAGGTTATCGTTGGACAGTGGCTTGGGGCTGAAGAACGCACACTTGGAGTCATTTAAGCGCGCTTGCTATGGAGAATCAAACACCGAAAAGAAATGAAAGCATACAAAGAAAGGACCAACATTAATGTGGTTACACAGAATCCAGAATCCCCGTACCGTCTATGTCCGCTTACTGGATGATTAGTGACTTCTCACGGATGTCCCCAGCAGGTCGCTGCATGCTCTGTGCCCCAACTTCCCCGTGCCTAACGTTGTGTCATGTTACTAGACTTGATCACGGAACAGCCCATTTCGATCGTCAGCCCTATGAGGCTACCACATGTGGCTATTCACGATCTGGGGAGGACCCCAAGCTATCCCAAGTAAGTAGGTAAGTAGGCCAAGGTAGAGAAAAGTGTGGACTCCACCTTGAAGAAAATCTCTGTCATGTCTCTCAGGCATAGATGATTGCAACGTTGCCTTTGTGGGGGTTTGCAGGACTGATGCTAAAATTCTCCTGTCCTTGCAGTCCCATAGAAGAAAAAAGAGTATCGAGGGATCATATGGAATCCTTCACACACACGAGTCTTGGAAGCGCCCTATGTTATGATTATGCGTGCAGGGCGTCACAATTGCCCCGATCCTACCCTTATAACTCACTACTACCACCCAATCCATACCCTCACTCGTACACCACACAACCCCACTCACACGCACGCACACACATTCCATCGTGTGGAAGGACGAGAAAGGGGGGGGGGGGTTCCCATGCATCATGCTAACATGGCTTGTCGCAACTGGAAAAAGAAAAAGAAGAAGAAAAAAAACACACCCATGAGATCCTACCGGAGACTACAGATCCATGTAGGTAGGATTGCATGTCGCCACGAGGGAAAAGGGCCATGCATTTGATATCTGCCGGAAGGATTGCAAAAGGAAGTAAGAAAGGGAAGGGGGGGGGGGGGAAACATACTGCGCATACATGGTAATTTTAAAATCTTACATTGTAAGCGGAGACCTATTGATGTGAGTATGATTGACCTGTGGCTATCATGCCCTCTGTCCTCGCCCCCACTGTTCCTAAATGTTTCATAGCGACACGCTCTGAAAGATGCCGGGGGAGGGGGGGGGGGTTGGAAAAGCTGAGGATTTACGAGCTGTTTTCATAATTACTTAGATGGAGAAAAGTTTCGGGCGCGTTGTGCCCGCGGCATGAACTCTTGAAGGAACGAGAAAGGAAAAGGAGCCAGGTGCTACGTTATTCGATTAAGTGGTGACGAATCTGTACGCATAGGATAGAATACCTCATACTTACCGAAGTAATGAGTAGGAAACCTGCCTGTGTACTTTTAATATGTCTACAATTTGCTTGCATGCACTGGCTGGGGTAGATACCGGTCGGACAGCCGTTGACTCTCAACCTCTGGAGCATACTATTTTCCCAATCAAACTTCTTGGCCATGGGCTATTTCTTACCATCCTCATAGTTTCATTTACCCTTTACTTTACTCTGAAGATATCTCTCGGACCCGAGGACTCATCCTTGGGGCAGCATCCTGTCGAACAGGATCAAATCAAAGCCCGATTGGAAAAGCGGTACCTGTGTGCGTGTGTGCGTGTGCACGCCGTTGCACCACAGTCACGAGCCAGGAATCATTGGACTAGAAGGGTGCAGGTGACTTTGTGTAGGCTACATCTGCCGCGAGAGCTCGTTCGATAGGCCAGAGACGGGGGCAAGGGATTACGGGTGCTTGGGGCACATAGACTGACTGACTCCATTTTTCTCTAGAAAGCAAAGAGGCCCCTGCCACTGATGATCCACTCTAGGCCTCGAAACGGGTCAGAACGAAGTGCGGCTGAAGAGCGTCAGCTTGGAAGAAGACTGTCACGACGGATCGTCCGGAGGATTCAGCAACGTCATAATCGCCGATACTTCCTCCGTGTGTATATCCCCTTTGCGCAACGAAGCGGTGGAGGCAACCGGCCTGGTTACTCTCCTTTTGTCGTGGCAGAGAGGAGAGAGGAAAAGACCCTGAGCGAACGCACCCGGGAGTGAGATGGCGCAGCATGGTTCGTCATTGTCTTCGAGCGTGGACACGAGTGAAGAGACCTCGTCACACCAAAAAAATGTTCACTCACTAGCTGCACCTCTCTCCTCCCAACCCCCCTTCTTTTCTGTCTCTCTCTCTCCCCCCCCCCCCCCATTCTTTCGCTGGCCGTCGGGAAGGAGGACCGGAGCACAGCCTAATTTGGGGTGTGTGTGCGCGCGATAGGACGGATCCACGGAGAAGGATTGCGATGCCCACCCACGCACGCATGTTGAGCCGAATCGAATCCTTCGTTGAAGGAAGAGAAGAAAAAGAAGACCTGTCAACAACACGGCCAGAGGTCCCTGGCCGTAAGGCTGGGTGGGGATGTTCTTCTTTCCTCCCTTTGATTTTTTGCCTTTCTCCCACAAGGAGTCCACTGCGGCTGGATTCTCAACGGTGGCCCACGGGGTTTGAGACAAGATCGAATGTTCCGCGGGATGAACAGGGCAGGGTTTATGATCCTTTACAGGTGAGGCGGCTTCACACACTGCAGTGTTGCCCGCCTCGTAGGCAGTGCAGTCATGTGCACATACCGGTTGATTTTTCTTTTCCTTTTCCTCCAATTCCAAGGTTCTTTCCTGGAGGGTAGCAGAGGTCCCTGCCTCTCTCGGTCTCGCTCTTTCCGCATAGGTTCCTGATCTAGTGAGTGAAGGCCAGGCGGGTAAGACGTCAGTCGATCAATGAATGGGCGCTACCGGTGAAAACGAGGGACCCCAGTCCAGATATTGCTTTTTGCAGACCCCCCCCCCACCCCACTCCCTGATACATGATCGACACCAAGCAAGTTAAGGCAGGGGGTCCTGGCATATAGAGACAGGGGGCCGATTGAAGATCGGTTAGTACAGTGGCCAGCCGTGTTAAGCGCGGAGCAGTCGCCTACGTAGGCGTCGCTGTTCCTTGCTAGTGAACTTGGGAAGAAAGGGAGAAGAAGAAGAAGAAAATGTAAGAAAATACCTCCATCCATCTTTCAATCCTGGCATGCCATGAGATCTCCTAACAATGGGAGTCCACTTTCATGTGGGTTGGGAATTGGAGAGCCTGGCTTTCTCGTAGGAACGAGCTGTCCTGTTTTCCCACCAATTTCCTTTACTGAGTCAGTGGCTGGGCACTATTCGCGGGGTCCTTCAAGCACCACCTCGCCTGGATGTGCGAAATGTACCAAGAATACGTATACAATGTACCGTGCATTCGAATTTCCTTGAAGGGTTACATGCTTTTTGTTGTTCCTCCCCTGGCCAAGGGACGGCATTAGGACACTCGACTACTACCGTTTTGTTCTCTTATTAGCCAAATCCCTCAGAGCTGTGTACTATGTACCATGTACGGGACCAAATACTCTGCAACGTGGTCTGTGCTGAACCCTTACGGGCACGCATTTAAGAAAAGTCAGAACACCGAATTATCCCGGAGACCCATACTTTCCCCAGTCTAAGGACACGTAGGAAGTGACATTCCGAGACATGGGGTCCGTTCGTCACATGAAGACGGGAAAGGCAAGCATGGGCGGGGCAATGCTAGGGGAGGGGAGGGGCAGGGGGCTGTGGTCGTGTCGCTACATACTGGCAGAAAGCAGAAGGGGGGGAAAGGAACATGTTTGTGGTACTTTTGCAGCTGTTTTTCTACTGGTTACCAGCTGTCTGGATATCGTCACCTTTGTCCCCGTCCTAGACAGGCGCAGGTTTTGGGGCGGGCGGTTCTGTGAGAATGTCATGTTTGTGCATACGTATGGTGCCTTTTTTTCGATGGTAAGGGAAAGTCCTTGAAATGTGCTTACATCATAGGTGCGCTTGTTGTTCAGCTTAGCCAGAACCTATGCTCGGAGGCGGACTTAGGCACATGATGTTTTTTTCCCCCCTTCCTCTCGTAATGAATGATACGATTGCCAGAATACAGCTGTTGGCATCACAAGCATAAAAACAATATTGTGCATAATTCATGTGCCTCACAGTCCTTCTACATCTGTGCACGTTATGGGTAGTTTTCGGGTCTCAATTCTGATAATTGATATATATAGACCCGGTGTATGTGAACGTGGCATCCTTCCCAGACAAGTTCTTCCGCGGGCCCGACCATCAGAGATTGTGGCCCACAACATGGGCCCCCGCCCACAGTGCTGCTCTGCTCCTATGGAATATTCATAGAGACTGAAGGAGTTCCTACATCCTTCCTTCCCGAGTAATGCTCTACCAATTGAGCTTTCTCAATTAGGCTTCATTCCGGTACTTTTGCTGCTGCGTAGCAGTCAGGCCAGGAAGCATCGAGGTGGATTGATGGATGGACAACAAAGAAATGGAGCAAAGGAAACCAAGCTACGTAGTAATTTCTTCTTTTTCAAATATGGTATAGAGATAGTATAAAAAGGCATCATCAGAACTTTGAGAAACCCGAGGTAGGTTCTTACACCCCGGCCTCGGGACGGCCAAGTACCGGCAAAAATTCACTGGCGTCCAGTCAGAACTTAATCTGCCGACCAGGCTGGCAAGCAGCAAAGACATGGCAGTGCTAGACCACCAGCCGTCCACAAAGTGCCCCCCAGCTTGCTAGTCTCAACCATACTATTAGCTCTTGTAGATATTACTGGTCATTATGTCTCTGGTGCAAAAGGTTGGCCCGCTGGGCTGACTCGGGGCCTTGAGTCTCCGCCCTCATCACCACCACAACCGCCTGGAGAAAATAAGAAGATGAACAAAAATTGCGGTGTAGCCTCGGCTTGGGCAAGTAGCTCTATGATCACCCACGGTATGTACACCAATCATACTTGGTATGGTGGTACAAACATACGGTCCAGATTCCCTGGGACCCGTCGTATTCCCAAGACTAAACCAGGGACCCGCAGTCGTAATGCTACACTCTTTCGAAACTATACAGGAAAGAAAGGGAACAAAGTTTCACTTGGACAGTAGTGAGCTCCAGCCTCGGGGGACTTTTTGTCGAAACGGCCCGACGATCGACGCTGTTGCTGCTGCCGAGCCTATTGCAAGGCGGCTCGTTCTCCCCATTGGTCACGCAGCCAAGGCAAGAAGAGCACGCCACTGCTTCGTGTGATGGGCTTGTTTGTACATATTGTTCTGTGCCGCTCGTTCATAGATCTGGGCTCCACGTCTAACTGGGATGAGGCATGTTCTCATAAGTCTGTTAACGCGCGTGTCTTCTTTCCCTCTTTCCCCTTCCTTCCTGGCTGACCCCTGTATTTTCCATTCGTTCTCCCACCGGGGATCCTGTGTACTCCAAAGTTGAGGCTGGTCTGCTCATGGATCACCTCGAGCGGGCCTTGGCCTGCCTGACGAAAGAAAAGAAGAAGAAAAATGGCTTCACGATAAGGAAAGCCACCTAAGGGCCACAAAGGCGGCTACTCTTGGCTCATGTGTGGGACCACAGTATCAGAACGAGGTGTGGGGCATGAATGAAGAAGAGGGGTGGCAGGGTGGCAGGGTGGGAAGATTTTTCTTCCGTTTCTGGTCTGCGCGGTATTCCGCGCCTATCAATTCTAATTTCGGCAACCAAGGGTGGGCCGACTTGCCAGAAATGAGAGAGGCGGGTTAGGCCAATGCTGTCACCGCGCTTGCTGTAGTGCAGTAGTCTGCTTGAGAGAGAGAGAGAGAGAGAGAATGAAGGTGTGGTGGCCTTCCTCCACCATGACCCCCTCCCCTTCCTCTCTCAAAAGTGTCATAGATTTGACGCTAGGAAGAATGCTGTTGGCTGCCATGAGCCGGTCTGTTAGTTGTTCAGTTGGTCGGGTTGGGTTAAGCTACAGGGGCACGCCACGTGAAGCAGACGAGAGTCTCATCCCCGCCTGCATACGGAAGGAAGAGGAGGGGGCCAGATCAAGCGGGCCTTTTGAGGTCGTAAATGAAGCCAACGGTTTTCGTGAGTGGTGTTGTGCTCGGCATATGGGGCCGAGTTGCAGTGCCCGTTAGGACCTATAGTTACCGACCGGTATCTTTGCTGTGGGCGGCGGCAATGGTCCCATGACCGGAATGGATGGAACGCGGGGGCCAAATCTGCCAATTGGTTCCCGGCACTACGGTCCCGGCGCTTAGAGACACAAAGACGTGCAGACAAGACGCATCATCACGGCGGTGGTGTGACAATTCAACCCGTATTGGGGGTTTCGGTCAAGGCCAAGTCTTGTATGGGCTGCCCAACGCATAAGGTAATTAAAATTCCTGCGGTGTGACAAGCAGGCTCGCTTGGTTTTGGACGACTCGACCTTGACCGTGTTTCCAGGGGTAGTAGATAGATACTATAGTAGTATTTGATCTCCACGCGCTGTAAGAGAAAGGAAAAAGAGAAAAAGAAAAAGAAAAAGGCGGTCCATGGTGTGGGTTGTCGAACGATCAGGAAATGATGTGCGATCGGGGATCCCAACAAATCGTCATGTCGTCTCCTCCGCGGATCAAGACCGATGCTGGAGGCCAAATCAGACGGCCGCAAATGAAACGAAAGTCCACCTAGAGGAGGAAAAGTGACAGGGATGTGGCGAAAAGGACCATATGAATGTCATTTCACTTAATCGAGAAATGGATGCGGAATGCATTGGGTACTTTGCGTTGTCGCAGAAGATTATCAGCGTTGCAGTGAGCTGCTCATGCAAGGAACTTTTAGGTGGTCCAAGGAGCTGGTGGAGACAGACAACCGCAGCGATTTTCCCTCTCAGCTCAAACTACCAGGACAATGCTTTTCGAGGCTGAGCAGACGCCCGCCATGACTGGTCTGTCTACGCAGATGATGATGCACAATGTTGCGAACACGATGATTCTGATGAACCAAGGGTTTCAAAAAAACATCCTGGTCACTGAAGGCCATGTCTCGTCTCCTTTAAGCGCTGCACAAGTGCTCGATTGTTGGTGTCATGGCTGCGATGAAGCCGCTATCAGGGCGGACAGTTACATAGTGCGTGACCAAATAACGTCCCTCGTGCATACACTATGCGCAAGATGGGTGGTGGGCGGGGAGAGGAGGGGTTAGGAAAAGAGGGCGTTCAAGGCCAGGACCAGGGTTTATAGGCCTTGAGGCACACGGGCACATTCATGACATATGCTATCTATGAGGTGGCAGGAGCTGCGGTGGCTATTGTATCATACACCAATGGCCACGGCCGTTGCGCCTAATCTACTATAGTAGCGTCTCTTGGGCGCTACCCTGCTAAACTTCTCTGAGATTAGCGCCACCCAGCAGGACGGACCGGGCCGTGGTTGGCTGATTGGCAGAGCCAGCCGAGACTAGCGTGCTTACCGTAGTCACTGCTGTTACACCGTTCGTTCGTTGCGCAACCACTGAGAGCTATGGCTTCCATCCTGCCAGCCCCCCCCCTTCACCGCCCCCCTGCAAGCACGGGATTGCATCAAGGTCCTACTATATGGTTACGGGCCAGGGGCTGCCCATACTGCAGTGCCCAAGTATCTTTGCGTCAAGAAGGGCAGCATCCCTCGCCGTAAGCAACATGATTTACTTGATGTAACTACACACGATGTATGGTACGAATGATCTTGCTACGGAGCACCCCATACTCAATTGACCAGCGTTTCGAGGACATGAAGTTGCTGCGCTGTTGCCGGTTGGTCACGATGAACAGGCCTCCATATGGATTAGACATTTTTTTTAAAGAAGCTAACAAACTTCGTAACACAAGTATAATATATCCCACGGAAATAGCGACTGCGAAATGCTAAGAACAGAAGCACCTTCCCTTATGGCTTGTGAGCAAGAGGCTAGACCAAGTGGCTGTGTGGGGTCAGGATTGGCACTGCCGCTTCAGAGCGCAATAGGCCATGATAGCGCCTTCCCCGGGCGATATGGTATGGTTATGACGAAGATGAGGGGCAGAGCTGGCAGGATCGTGGGGTCATTGGTGTGGTCTCTCTTCAGTGGCAGGAGCTATCGTCACCATCGTCATCATCAGGCGTGTGACCTTTCAGGTCAGCTGCATGCTTCGTTTTGATTGTTTTTCCTTCATTTTCTTTAGAAGAATTCAAAAAGAAAAGATTGAAAAGGAAAGAGAGAGAGAGAGAGAGAGATATCAAAAGAAAATCTCAAGATCCATTCTGTCCAACAATCGGTCGTAACCGATCGGGGAGAGATCAGGAAGGTCATCCCATACTCTTTCCTCTTCTTCTTTACCTCCCCGGGCCGCCCATTAGTTCCCGACCCCTCTCTCCCTTGCTCTTTTTTCGCCGCGAGCGTTGTGGGCGGCGTTGCAATCTCGACTGTAACAGTAGCAACTACAGTGCTATGTATGTACTTCTCGTACTATGGTACGTACGGACAGAGCAGCTATTTCCACTTCTACTGCAACCCTACCATTCGCAATGCGGATGATCCACGCCGTTAGCTCGTCTCGCTTCGCTGCAGGGTTCTTTTGCACGACGACCCTGCCAAAAGGCTGAGATCCTTCTCGTCCCGCCAACGTCTGCTTGACATCCGTCTCTACCGGTCCCCTTCTTGCGGCTGCTGCTGCTGCTGCTGCTGCTGCTGCTGCTGCTGCTTTCCACCCCTTGTCTTGTCTCTTGTGCGTGTCCTCTCATCCAACAACAACCTGCCACCTTCGTTTTTCGCCGAGGCTGGCTGACACCACTTGGCACGGAAGAAAACACACACCGATCGATCCTTCATTCCAGCTGCCTGCAATAATAGTTGCTATAGCATTTGGTGAGTGGCCCCTACTATGCCAAGTGTTGCAGAGATTCGGCCTGCCCTATCGGCAAATACCTTCTTGGAAAAGTCATGTGCACATTCGCTGACGGACCAAGACGAAGTGCTGAGGCCTCTTTTCTCTCTCTTTCTCTCTCTCTTTCGCATATCCTAACGTGAAGAAGTTGGATGTTTGGGCATGGCTCGAGCCATGGCCGCTTCTTTAGGTCCAACAACGCCCAAGCCATGGCAGCAGCTCAGCCATGCTCCAAGTATCGCAATCAGCTCTTTGAGTCTTGGAAACTAATTCCAGCCCTTTACCCCCTTCTCTCCCTCAGTACAGCAACGCGCTTCCTCATGTACATCTCTCTTTCTCCATATGGGCGCTAAGTAGCGCTTCCGTCTTTGGGGAGCCAAACCAACAACGCACGAGCCTCTGCGCTTCCACGGTGATCAACGTCCTTCCCTCCTCTCTGCTTCTTCAGCCCTCAAGTGGGTTTTGTTCATAGTTCGCGCCAGACCCCGAGTCAGAATGAATCCTCAATGCGTCAGGGAACATGGTCCGACAAGAAGAAAAAAAGGAGAGAGAAAACAGGCGACACAAGATTATTTTACCATGGTACGCAGGAATAATGCCCATCATCTCGCCTCCATTACCCAAAATGCGATGATCTTCAGAGTGCTGGTGCCGAAAACGAACCAATCCAGACCGAACTCCGGTGATCCAAAAATGAAAGCGGCGGCATGAACTCAAGGTGTCAGTGCGCTCACTTGATACCTCCCTGTCAGCCTACACGCCGTGACTGCTATTGTCGAGAGTAGTTCCTTTGTGAATGTGCGTTGTCGGCACTTCTGCCTTCTCGACTTCCCGACCACCAAAGCCGGATTAACCTTCTTCATAGCTCTACTTGAGATGAATCCTGATAATCACGGATAAGCCCCTACCAACACAAATACATTGAACACATACATACACGAGGCAAAAATGACATGTTCGCAAGTGTGAAAAAGTACTGCTCCTGCTACTACAGCCTGCTGGCATCACATGGTACGTTCTAGCAGTGAGATCACCTTCGTTATGCATACTAAGGTGGTATACAGGGCTTAGAGGGAAACGCAGACCTGGGGGTCCGGATGTGAGCTGCGAGATCATCTATCCTCCTCCGATCTCGACTCTGCTTCCTTTTTCGAACGTCTGCTTTTCCCATACAGTTCATTCCCGCCCCCCTCCCCGGTCCTCTTCCTCCTCCAGGCTCTGGAGTGTGTACCCACAGCAGGCGGGTTCACATCCGATCCCTGTAACTGAGGTTATGCCGTATCCAATTCACCACACATACTATGGTTTCGTACTGAAAGAAGGTCACCCTAGTCGCGTACTTTGTGGCCTGTGCGTCTTGTGTGCTGTTGTACCTCCGCGGTGGTATCCTGTCATTCAACTACCAGGGGGTCGCAGCGGATAAGGCTCCACAAAACCTGACCTGGGTGACCAATATTTAGCATCATACCATAGTACACACACACCGGCCTGAGCCTCGTTTGCCCTGCCTCCCCACAACCACCCTACCCGTTTCTAATTGAGACTTCCATGGAGACAGGGTTTGAGCTGTCATGGGAGGAGGGGGGGGGGTGGAAATTGTGGGTATAGTGTCTGTACCGGGTGTTATGGGTCGTGAACCCATGCCGTACCTGATGTACCATAGTACTATGGTACCACCCTCAGGCTCCACCGCCTGGATCTTCCTCCCATCTGCGCGCGCGTGTTTGTCTGTGTGTATTGGAGGCCAGACCCTCCACCTGTCGAGGCCGCCTCTTCTGGGTCTCGAATGGGGATCTGGCTATCTTCAGTCCCCTTGTCTGGGGAGGGACACATAAAAACAAGCGACTGTCCTTCTCGGTATGTAGTGCCAATGTTGCCCGACTTGATTCAACCGCAAAAGAGACAAGACTCGCATCTCGCATCTCCCCTTGGCCTCACTCTTCCTCCTCCCTTCTCTTCTCTACAGGAAGTGTCTTGTTAGTGTCGCCCTCTCGTCCGACTCACTCTAATTTTTTTTCTGCTTCTTCAACACACAAAGAGCCATTGACCTCGAGCTCTTCTTCTCCCGGATGTCCAACTTCTACGATATGGCCGCTGCCAGCCCACGATATGTCGATATAGATGCAGGAATCATGCCTGACGGCTCCTGTCCAAGCATTGCACCTTCTACCGTTTCTTATCCTCACTCGGACCATGCCTCATATTCCGAAGTAAGTGTTCTTTATTTCTCGTTCCTCTTCCGCCCTCTTCCTCTCTCAGCCCCTGTCGTTATTCTTCTCAAGTCTCTCGTGTGTCCTCCTCCAACATATAAAGATGGAAGTTGGAACCTCCTTAAGCGCCACCCGTGTTGGTTTCTTAATCTTTTCTTTTCTTTCCCTTGCCTTATCTTTTCCCCATAACCTTACGTATAATTAGCCTTGCTCATGCCAACCAACAGGGCCCACACATTTCATCGTTCGGCACATCACCTATGCTCGATGATCACTTATTAACACCTGCGTCAAGCGCCGCATCACCCCAGCTACAACAACGCTCCTGCAGACAGTCACCCTTTGAGCAGCAGCCAGGAGACCCCACATCCTGCTCTCAACAGCCAACGCCGCCGCCTCACCACAACACAACCACAACAACAGCAATGTACGCTTATCCGGACTACATGAACAGCGTCAGCCACGTCACGTCCTCCATGTCTATGCCGGCCACTGTAGCAGAACCATCTCACGACCTCATGGGCTCTTACCTTCACCACTCTCCTGGCCACGAGGAGCCGCCGCCGCCGCCATCCACACCATACTATGGCTCCTATAGCGTCTCTGTGGCCCCAGAGCCCACGGACTCGTCTTACTATCTACAGAACTCGGCCCTCGATAACAACCAGATGAGAATGTTACAGGCAGACGTGAACGGTGGCGGCGCATACACAACCCGCCGCCTGGCCCCGCTCAGCCATGCACCTCCTCCCATGAGCAGTACTCTTCTTCCGCCCTCCTCGCATAACCCTCACGCTTATCAGCGTGAATTCCAAATGCCCTTCCCCAAACTGTCACCGCAGGGCCGCCATACTTCGATCTCCATCAGGCGAGAGCCGGCGCGCAAGGCGAAAGCGCGGAGGAAACAAAAGAATTCGCTGAGCCCGCCAGCACAGAAGTCTGTCCGGGTCGGCAGCGAAGGCGGTCCTGCGCCTCATTCTACTGCTGTTGCGAAGGAGAACGACGTTCTAGAAGAAGAAGTCACGCTGGACGACAATACGCCAGCTGACCTGAGACGGCTGTGGGACATTCGGAAGAGGTGGCTGGGCAAGAAGGGCAACGGCATGTGGGAAGATATCATGGTCGAGTACCAGGGAGAGGAGAATCTTAGTGAGAACAAGAAGACACAGATCAAAGCGGCGCTACAGATGAAGATTCACAGGATGCTTCTCAAGCACGGAAAGTGGCCGACGAGCGATGTAAGTTTCCTCCTTCTACTTTCTCTTCCCCAATTCTTTACTCGCCACGAAAGAAAAAGAAAAGAAAAGACCAGAAAGCTAACCTCCCAATTTACTTCATACTACAGGAGGCCGCACTTCTTCGTGCTTACAAGCGCTGGGAGGAGAGCCGCTATAGTGAGATTCTCCGGCTCTATGAGGAGGAGAAAGAGTTGGCAGGCGAAAAGAAGGCTTACGAGTGGAAGTCTCAGCACGTCGAGGCGCAGTTGGTCAAGATGGGCCTTGAGGAGCCCGAGAGAGACCGCGACTCCAAGGCCCGCAAGAGAAAACAGGTGGCCGCCCGGCATCACACACGCGCAGGCACCGCACAACAGCACAGCGCCGGTGTCCTGAGACATGTACCACCTCCGCAGCACAGGCTTCCTGGCATGTTCGAGAACCCCTTTGGCGATCCTCACTACATGGCACAACAGCAAGGCCACTACGATCCTCGTGCTACCTATGAGGCCGACCTAGCCGCTCTGGGCGCACAGCCTCCAGTGCTGACAGAGGCTCAGCAAGACCATTTGGTCAACGAAATCTTGGAACGTAACCCGTTCGAGGCCCCGCCAGAGGCCCACCACCACCATCATCATCACCACCACCACAATCACCAACAGGATGACGCAGACGTCAAGATGTCCGACTATGGACAGCCGGAAGGCGATGTTCTGCACTCTCGCACGCGCAGTCGATCTGCTACTACTACTCCTGCCGCGACCATGACTGCAACGGCTACTACCAGCGCCCCTGCCACCACTACTGCCTCAATGCTCTCCATCAACGGTGTAGTGTCCTTGGGCGCACCGCCTGTTCAACAACTACAACACCAGCCGTCCCCGTCACCTGACATCAATTCCCAACGCTGTGCAGCTATGGCAAGGCAGGTGTGTGGGGAGATTATAAATCATTAGAGCCGCAGCGTGTGCTGTGTGGAGTTGTGTAGATGGATGCCCAGGTCACTCATTCACTTACTTATTGCGCCTCTGCAAATTGTCTTTGCGGTTGTTTTTTTTGGGGGGGGTTTTCTTTTTTGCTCTTTCGTTTTCTTGCAGCTGTGTGACTTTGGACTTTTGCTGGTATTCCTGGGAAAATCAGACTGCCAACCAGAAAACGATTGGGCAGGGAGACGGTTGAAACGTTGTTCATGTTTGTTTATATTTCACTTCTGCTTATACTCGCTTGTCACCTGCATCTGTGGATGTAAATGGGTCTCATGATCGGCAATGATGAATCTGTTTTGCTTCATGATTTGGACAAGTGCAAATTTGCTGATAAGCTGGAGGAAAGGAAAGACAATGGCGTTGTGATATTATAGATCCCCAAAATCCCACTCGGGAGAAGCACATATATTAGCCAGTACCCACCTGTACATATTGGTATATATATGTATATATATATCTTCTAATTTGCTTATTGTTCTGAGATATATACGAAATCGTCAGAGTCAACAATGCTCAGCACAATCTCAAAACCGTTTACTCTATAACATTTACCACAATAAAGAATAATGAATCATATGACAATCACTTAATGCGCCAGGACTACGGTGAATAGAGTTTCTGATCGCCTGCATTAAGCCCCGAACCGAGTCTACTTAGGCACTTAGTTGGACAAAACTAAGCTTTTGTTTTTATTTTTATCTTTATTCATCCCTTGCTCACCTTAATTTGTCAGTGCTGGCGCCCACACGTTCTATCCACTCTATAGCAGAAACTAGTATACCCCATCACGGTTACACAGAACCCGCGCGGTTGAAAAACGGATCAGGACGAGGATAAGGAGCAGTTAGTCCAGACCACACTTCGTCGGGGTGGTCGAGGACACGTCACCACTGGCAATTAACGGCTGATGAGTCGGCTCCTTCGACATACCACGATTCAGCTGGTATTGGCAACTTTTTCCTCGGGGGTCCAGTGTGATCTGTGCACGGTGTATGTGTGTGAAGGAAAGTGTCTGGCGGTACGACTCAACAACACACCATCATTCAGTCGGCCGACAAGTGAGCATGTGATAGGACCGTGGCGCGTGACACGCATGGAAATAGCGGCCGCGATCAACAACCCGTTAACGAATCAGCGCTGTCTCCTCGAGTATGGACTTCGTTCGGGCGCCCGCTGCCCGCACTGCCTTCCCGAAGCTCGTTCTCAAGGTGGTTCGCTCAGACAATGCGCAGCCTGTCTTGTGCCACATCCCACCCACCGCTCACTTGTGTTCCAGCCCTGTTCTAGATGACTCAAGTACTAGAAGAAGAAGAATAATAAAAAGAAGAAGAAGTCGAGAAAAGGACGGAAATTGGACAGGAAATTCCTTCCGTGATGCTGCCCACCCGGGGCTCCCTTCCCTGGTGTGCTTCCACCCCCACCCCACCCAGCTTATTGCAGATCCAAAATTCTTCAGCTGGCCCAAAACAGGCAGAAGACTAGATCTCCTTTGAGTCAATCTTGTACTGCATGTTACATGACAAAAGTTCCAACATGCATGACGAGACCCTGAGAAGGCAGGATTCTTCCCTGCCCCACGTGGTGCTGAAGCGCGGCTCCGCGCCTGTGCAAGCTGTTTCACCGACGAAATCCAATGACTATTCCTCTTGTGTCGCCTGCCCGAACGGGGCTCTATTCCCATGCTAGAACCAGTGTTGTAGCGCACTCGCTACGGGATATAGGGGAAATAAAGGGCGGATCGAATTGGAAGTCGAAGGATGTAGCGACATTCAGGAGAACCTTGAAGCGACATAAAGACACAAAAGTACTACGGTAATCGTGACCACCAAAAGGTTCTGGTGCCAGGGCAGACAGGCACTCATTCCCCAGTTACCTCAATGTATCTACGATACCTCCTCTCTCTCTTGCGCCGCCCCCCCCCCCTTCCCTACTCCTTCATGGCGGCGTTTGAATGTCTCTAATTCGTATTACATGCTTTAAGACTCGATAGCACTAGGCCCAACGGTCCAAATTCCTGGTGGCTGATGATGGCACTTGGTCAGCCCTATCAGTGAGAAACCTCCCGGCATTTGAGGAGCGAACTGTGACCAGTGCCACGAGATTTTGAGTGCTGACTGGCTGAGCCTGGCTGCTGCAGAGGCCGCATGATCATGAGCTTCCTCTAATCCGGCCAACCGTGTAAGACGGAGTGAAACGTGTCGCCTTTGCTCTGGTGCACACACGCGCCGGATCCCTCTCTCCTTCTTCTTCTTCTTCTATCACGCTTGACAGCCTGGAGCTGGTTGTATCAAGACCACGCAATGCCGCAGACAGGCTTGAGTGCCGGTCATAGGAATATAAATATGCATGCGCCAAAGACCTGAAAAGTCCGTTGCATATTGTGGCGGGCTGCTTGAGCCCCTGTCGTTTTTTTCTCTCCCTGTTGTCCTACGGTGCTCGGAGGCCAATAGACAATCTCATCTAGTAGTCATCTTATCATGTGTACAAGCAGACACACGAATGAATACTTTAGGGACATATACCAGCATTGTCTGGTGGCGGAGGCAGGCATGCGGGAAACATCCTGTTAGCAGTCACTAAGCCTGCTACAGTGAGGATGAATGACGAGACGTCGGCCGCCAGCCGATAATTACGTGACCATTACACAGCAAGGTATCCCCCCGGGCCCCAGCGGGGTTACATAGTACAACTGGGTGGGCTTAGTGGGAATATCGCTTATGCATGGTACCTTTTTTCTATGGGGCAGTCGAGGACAGGGATCAGCCCAGCAAGGGTCCTGGGGGGACCCGGCAAGCTGAAGGAAGACCCTTGTTCACTTCTGCATCTTTTGTCACTCCAGTACAGAGCTGGTCAAATGCGGTGAGAGAACAGTTCATGAAAAGTGACATTACACCCCTCCCCCCGGCGAGATCGGCTGCACCTCCTTCTTACCGGGTGGCGTGATGCCCTTTCTGCCTTTGCTTTATAATGAAGTGCTTCAAAGCTTGTCCTGTCCAGATATGTTGATTGGTTCGTGGTGGGACAGCAGGGGAGGCACATCATCGTGCGTGGGGCCCCCGACCTGGTCATCCTTCCATGAGGTGGTGACTCCTTTCTCCAGACAGCGGACCAGGGGCCCCACCCGGGGGGGTCTGCGCAGATCATGGTTCACTCCTTGCTGTCGATCCACAAATATATGGAGAAGGTGTCACGCCGTTGAATGTCTCTCCACCCCCCCCCCCATGGTGTTCAACTGAGCTTAGAAGGCGCTGTCGCCTGGCATCTGTACTATAGCAGGTAGCCTATTCCCATAATCGTCGTGCTCAACGGGCACGCATGTAAGAACACAGAAAGTAGCTTCAGGCAGACAAGATCATCGAGTGGATTGAATATCAATGTGTCACAGGCCACACACAAACACACACGCATACAGTGCATACATAAGTTTGTGCCACATTATCAGGTGCCGGGCGGGGGGGACATATGCCAGTGGCTTGTCTCATATTCCCTGTCAGCCCAAAATGTTCATCTCATCTTTACAATTATGCCTTGTTGAGTCTTCATGATATATGTGGGAAAAGGTATTAATTATAAAAGGAAAAGCTGTCAAATTTACTACGAAGTAAGATCAGCCTGTCACAGGGACCCCAAACTGGACATTTGTCACCTTGCCCTTCTGCGACTTCTCCAACTTTGACAGGTCACCGACACCTAGGCGACAAGAGGCCCAAGGATACTGTGTGAGAATTTCTATAAGAGGAGTCGGGGGCTTATTAAACTGCACTTTAGATGAATTCCTCGTAGAGAATTAGAGCTAATTGGCACCGCTTTCTTCTTTTCTCTTTCTTCTCACCAAGACACAATCACAATGGAGATAAATCTCAGACTAACTGTCATGGTGAACACTCAACATTGCATCGCTGCATTGATTACGTTTGAAACACAACATCCCTTAAGATGTAAAGCATATGATCATTACTAGCCCCAAAAGTGGTATATTATCCTTGAACACTTGACTGCTCAGTTTCTCTGTATAATTCAGTGTCGAAACTCGAGCAGTCGCCGACTTTTAACACTTTAACTCGTCCTTCCGGTATGTTATAGGCGACCTCGAGAAATAGGCCTTGTTATTCGAAAGTATAGCCACGAGGCCCAAAGCATCCAACGGTCGTTAGTTTCCAAGTCTGCAGCTCATACGCTCTTGAGGCCCGTGAGACAGCTCATTGATCTCTAGGGGCTTTATTTATTTTCGATCGTTGAAGCACTCGAGACTACTTCATGGAAATCTCAATTCAATACACAACCAAAATATGACCCAGGCTGGAATAATGGCAACATCCGGGCATGGTACATTCTATTTTGCAGTATGCCCCTCATAGTAATGACTTGTGTGTCAAGCTCTAGTAGGCTCGAAAATTCGAAATGCTTCTTTCCACCATAATCTCTAACTGATGAATCAGCACAGATAGTACCACCTTAACAGTGAGATACGTGAATGGTAGTGAGGCTAAACCATGCATTGTTTCGCCATTGAGCACACTGCTGAAAAGCAGTTTGATCCCTGCTCTCAGTAATACACTGCATTGCAAACACTTCATAATTTGGTAGCAGACCTGTGTTTCAAAGAATTTAACATTGTTGAATTCTGATCAATCATCTGTTTACGAGCTGCATGTTGGACCCTACTCAATTTTTCAATCAAGTATTTGGGCACTTTGAGCAGGACATTGGGACAGAACGCTTTGGCTGCCACTTGGGATGAACTGAGCCAGTGTCATTCATCTTGTTTCCTCATGCACAGCCGGTCAAGGCGCATCGTTGGAGGCAGTGAGATCCATAAGCTAGGACACGTCATATTAATTGGCAAGTCGAGTTGATTTAAAGAGGAGAGAATCAAGAACTTGTGACTGTGATTGCTTCAAAGAAAAGAGGGAGGAGAAGAAGAAAAGGGAATGAACTAATCCTTACATATCTCCAAAATTGAGACGTTTCCTGTTGGTGATGAAGAAGGAGAGCTTCTGTTCTGTACCGAGAAGGTCAAGTAATCGTTGTTGCTTTCTTGTAGAAGCCACTTGGGTACAGTACTTAAGTAATCAGTAACGCTAGAGGGCCTAGATGGGCAGCTTACAAGGCCTTATCCAGCACCTGCCACTGCAGATAAGACGCCATTGCAACAATATTGATTACATAAGATGACAACATCCCAAGTTCAGGCCTGCAACTGTTGTAATTCCCAGTGTATCAATCATCAGCCAACCTGAACTTTGGGAGCCCGTCACACACACAAATACTCGCACACTGGCTGAAGACCATCGTCCCAATTGTCTATTGGACGGCACCCTGAGCTGACTCCAAAACGGTCTGCCCCCAGCCAAGGACACACATACATATCCACGAAGAAACGACCAACGTCAAGGAGTCTCGGGAGTAAACAGTCGATCCATCTCTATCCCGCCGGGGACGTCTTCCTGTCCAATTCATCACCACATGAGGTCTCTCCGTTCATCCTGTGTCTGCTGCAGGTGACGGCTGCCGGGCATGGATGGCCACAATACGTCGTTACGAGCCCTGCTGGTCGCACTTTGGTTCCTAACATGGCTCGGCTACGTCCTGGCCATGCGCCCTGATCGCATGGCCCAGTTGCGCCAGGAGACTGTCGACATGTTCTACCATGGCTATGACAACTACATGGAACTGGCCTTCCCAGAGGATGAGGTATGTAGAGAGGCCGACCCCTCACATGGTCTCTTTCGTGCGTCCTGCTGACAATACCACCTGTGTTTATAGTTGCGACCCCTCACGTGCGCTCCTCTCCACCGAGACGCCCTCAACCCTAACAACCTGGGCCTGAACGATGTGCTGGGTAACTACTCTGTTACCCTCGTCGATACCCTGTCCAGCCTCGCCATACTTGCCTCCGCCCCTCCCGATAGCCATAATACGGGTGCGAATGCCCTGCGCGACTTCCAGCACGGCGTTGCCGCTCTAGTGGAGCAGTACGGTGACGGGTCTCCTGGGCCTTCGGGACAGGGCGTCCGCGCCAGGGGCTTCGATCTAGACAGCAAGATCCAGGTCTTCGAGACGGTCATACGTGGCGTCGGGGGGCTTTTGAGCGCTCATCTATTTGCTGTGGGGGAGCTGCCCATCCAGGGCTACAACCCGGTGCCGTCGGGCGCGCCCAATCCGGATGATCCGTTATATCTGCCTCCAATATCATGGCCGAACGGCTTCAGGTACGACGGTCAGCTGCTGCGGCTGGCACTGGACCTCGCGAACCGTCTCCTGCCAGCTTTCTACACGACAACTGGGATGCCGTACCCCCGAGTCAATTTGCGCCACGGCATCCCTTTCTTCCCAAACTCGCCACTCTACCAGGTCCTCGGCACGACCAGCCCCGCCGCCCCTGACCCGGCCGACATAACAGAGACGTGTAGTGCTGGAGCGGGGAGCCTGGTACTGGAATTCACAGTCCTGAGCAGGCTCACTGGCGACTCTCGCTTCGAGCAGATTGCCAAGCGAGCCTTCTGGTCGGTCTGGAACAGGCGCAGCGAGATCGGCCTCATTGGAGCTGGTGTCGATGCTGAGAATGGCAACTGGATCGGTGGGCATTCGGTCATCGGCGCAGGTGCTGACAGCTTCTTTGAGTATGCCCTCAAGTCGCACATACTGCTCTCTGGCCACGAGGTTCCGAATGCGACGACTCCCAAACGGTCCCCCGCAGATGGTTCCTGGCTCGACCCTAACGAGCTCTGGATCCCCCTGACGGACGAACAAAACTCGCCCGAGGCCTTCCTAGATGCATGGCATCACGCACATGCTGCCATCAAGCGGCATCTCTACGATGATACAGGCCACCCCCACTACTCGAACGTAAATATTATGACTGGTTCTCTAGCTTCGAACTGGATCGACAGTCTCGGTGCGTACTACCCTGGTCTCCTGACCCTGGCTGGAGAGCTCGAGGAAGCCATGGAGACCAACCTCCTGCACGCCGCCATGTGGACCAAGTATGCAGCCCTGCCGGAGCGTTGGTCCATCAAGGAGAAGCAGGTGGAGGGCGGCCTGGGCTGGTGGCCACTGCGGCCCGAGTTCATCGAATCCACCTACCATCTGTATCGCGCCACAAAGGATACCTGGTATCTCTACGTCGGTGAGATGGTCATGAGAGATATTAATCGACAGTGTCGGACTGAGTGCGGATTTGCTGGCATCCAGAACGTGGTGACAGGGGAACTGACCGACCGCATGGAAACTTTCTTCCTCGGCGAGACGACAAAGTACTTGTACTTGCTGTACGACGACAAGCACCCGCTGAACTCTCTGGATGCTGCCTTTGTCTTTACGACCGAGGGCCACCCGCTCATCATTCCCAAGGTGGCAAAGAACATCTCCAAGACGACACCCGTCTCTCCTGCCACTACCAAGGAGATCGCGCTATTCTACCACGACGAAGACTTCAGAAACGTCTGTCCCGCTCCTCCCGCGACTCTTCCGCTCACGGGCTCCGCAATTGTGTCAAGACCAGATCTGTTTCATGCGGCTCGAATGCTCGACCTGCACACGATACCTAATATTCATGCCGACCTAGGAGCAGAGGAAAAAGAGCCCAACAGTTCCGAGGTGACAAAGACGTACACATACTTCCCTTGGACTCTCCCGCCCAACGTACTCCCCGACAACGGCACCTGTGGTAAGGTGCCCGACGCGGCTGAGTATCATCTCGAGTTCGGCATGGTCGGCACGAACGGCGTATTTGACACAATCATTGGCGCACACAATCTTGACCGGTTGGATATTGACAAGGTCAGAGTCAACAGGCTTGCCGGCCTCAAGCTTGCCATGCGCATAGAGGAAAGCCCCGAGGGGTCCGAGGAGCTTCGTGTCACCAAGGTCAACGGTTTCCATCTCGGCCGCGATGAGAATATTGTGCTCAGCCGCGCCCTACTTGCCGATATATCCGACACCAAGTTCAAGCTCATCAGAGACCTCACGTCAGTAAAGATCCACCATCTCTACGAGATGGGCGTGACGGACGAGTTCACGACAACGACGACCACCATCAACCCCCATACAGAAGAAACGCTCCTCGAGGAGGAACAGTGCGACAGTTTTACCGAGGGCGGAGACGACGTGGAGGATGGCTACAACACCCCGGATGCCGAGACATCTCCTGACACTCTCGCAACCAACATCAATACGCTGCTCCGCGCCTTCTGGTCGCAGGTACGCGCCGCTAACCCGTCGAACGCTACGCGATCCCCTGGCAAGGCCCTCGAAGAAGTCAATCCCGCTGGCCATCCCTTCAACATCATCATCAACACCACAGCCATCACTCCTACCGGCGTGGGTGCCGCCCCCCTCCCACCCGTGGACATGCCAGCCAACGCCAAGATTCCAGCCTTCGGGCCGATCCCCCCATATATCCTGCCTTGGAGCACCATCTATGCCGCGGGCGATGCCTGTGAGCTCCTACCGGAAGAAGGCCCCCGCGACCACCAAATCATCGTTGTCCGACGCGGTAGGTGCACATTCTCGGAGAAGCTAGCCAACATTCCCGCCTACAAGCCGAGCCCAGGCTCGCTGCAGCTCGTGATCGTCGTGTCCGAGGATGAAGAAGACGGGTATCCCGTGGCTGAGGGCGAGGCAGTACTGTCGCGACCGCTGCTGCCCGAGGAGCAGCGCACGCCCGCCGGCATCCAAAGACGTCACCCCATCGCCATGGTAATGATGGGTGGTGGGGAGGAGATGTACCGACGACTTGCGACCGAGGCGGTAAGGCTGGGTATGACGAGGAAATATGGCGTAGAAAGTGATGGGCGGAGAATCAATAATGTCATCATTGATGATGGAGAGACAATGGCTCGGAAATATTCGTGAAGGGACGGCCCTGGTGTATTATTGCAAGTCTCTTGGTTATAAAGGCACAGGTAAGGGGAGCATCGCATTAGCACGGCGTGGTGGCGTATCTTGGCACTTGGATTCCCAAGGCGTTGTTGGGAAAGGCCCTCACAGCTGTATAGAAGGCAGAGGGAGGGGCGGAGCAGAGAGAAAGCATCTTGTCACATACACCTTATTATTCGCATGGCAACACGACTTGACCTACATAGCTGACCATCTCGTGCGGCTCCAAATACTGTCCGCCAGGTCGAAAATGGCCAACAACCACCACCTACAACAGTGTGCTGTCATGATGAAAGAGACTAACAGGATACACACATACACATAATTACAAACCACATCTTTAGGCGCCACGTACTTGTTATCATGGGCAAATCATCGCAATTCTCATGTGCTATGTTGAGCACCTCACTTCACTACTGATGATGTAGAGGCCCGATATGGTCTATTGTGGAGAAAAGCCTAGGCGCCTCGAGGTTCTATCGTGATGGCGGCCAGTTTCCTTGAACCAACCCTTGTCCAACCTGCGGTTGCGTTTGGCAAAGCCTTGTAATTAAGGTATGAAGATTTTCATCGTTATCTTCTCCAGAAACCGGCAACGCCCACCTCGATGCCAGAACATATATACTTTTGGTTGAGAGTAAAGCAATGGGAAAAAAGAAGGGGAGAACCAGGCTGGGAAAAGGCGGATCCGTAGTAACCAAGTTGGAATTGTATTGACTGAAAATTAAATTGTCACCTGGATCTTCCAACAGGTAACTGCGGCGTCAAAGCGTGAGGATTTGCTCCCACGGGTGATGATGATTGACGGCAGACAAAGTGGGCTGACCCGAGTCTGGCCATCATCAGACCTGGGGAGATTGTTCGAATTCCTACTCTTGCGTACCAGGGCCAGGAATCTCGGATGAAACGAGATTTGTGTGGTGGTAAAGCGGACCCGGTAAGATGGAGCAGCCCAGGCCGGGTCGATTGCGTGTGTGGGTGGACGCGTGGGTGTGTTCATGTGTAGCGTTCTTCGGGGAGGAAGGAGGAGGCGGTCATGATGTTGTTGCTGAAGATTCGACCAGAATGGAATCTTTGCCTCGCCGACGGTAGATCATCTTCTGGGTGATTGATCAGAAATGTAAGACAGATTCTTACTCGTTGATGTCGAGTAGGGTCACGACTGGGATATTGTCGAGCTTGTCGCGGCCCTTGAGGAAGGGAATCTCGACGATGAAGAGGTAGCCGACCAAGGTGCCTCCGAGCTGCTTGACGAGGTCGCCTCCAGCTGCAGCAGAACCGCCTGTTTGTTTTGTATTTCGCCGTCAGCTGTCAGTCGGCCAGAGCATGCTTCTTTGCCAGGTAGCCAACAAATAGAGGTGTCAAGGTAAACGGGAGGGAGAGAGAAGAGGACAAGGAAAGAGTGACAAGTGCCATACCAGTAGCAATGATGTCGTCCACGATGAGGACCTTTTGCCCCTTGGCGATAGAGCCCTCCTGCATTTGGAAATAGTCGGCACCGTACTCCTTGGTGTACTCGGCGGTGACGCAGGGCCCAGGCAGCTTGCCCTTCTTCCGGACGGGGACGAAGCTAGCACCAAGGCGCAGGGCGAGGGAAGGCCCGAAGAGGAAGCCGCGGGCGTCAAGGCCGACGACGACATCAGGCTTGATGGAGTTGCCGTCGCTGCCGAAATGCAGGAGCTGGAGCTCGAGAGAGCGGAGCAGGGTGGCGTGGACGTTCGGGTCGAGGAACCATGGCATGATATCCAGGAAGTTAATGCCGGGAATAGGGAAGTCGGGAAAGCGGCGGAGGGACTTCTCCAGGCTTATCTTTGCACTGGCGAGTTCGGCGGCGGTGGAGGAGGAGGAGGTGGGCTGTCCTCGCGAGGCATCTTGGGCGGTGGCGGCGGCGGCGGCGGCGGTAGGCTCTGAGGCAGCGGATGTGGTGGCCAAAATGCCCTGAGATTCAGAGGTTGATGTCATGTTGAAAGGAGGAGGAGGAGAAAGGAAGGGGAAAAGGAGAGGAGAGGAGAAAGGAAGAAGGGAGAAGAAAGAGGGACAGGAGGGGCAGGACGGGGGGGGGGCAGAGAGGGTGTGGTGAGAGAACCAGCAGCGGTGGTTATCTGGAAAAATTGTTGGCGCGCGCTGCCTGTGTGTGTAGCGTTGCGGTGCAGTGCAGACGCTGTAGGAGCCTGATACTGTAGGGGGTGCCTGCGGGAGGGGTGCCCTGGAGGAGGAGGTGGTGGTGACGACGGGGGTGTGCGTCAACGGTTTGAAGATAATACTGGTAATAATACTAATAACAAATGGAGAGACAGCCTGGGAGCGAATGTGTGAGTGAGTGACTGAACGAGTAAATCCTGCAGCAACGCCCAAGTACGTAGTACGACCTGACACGATACTTGCTCTCCACTAGCAAATGTCCAGCGGGCAAAGGAGGTGGGAAGATATCGTTCTGGAGGCGAAGCGGGTGAAGAGGACAAGAGCAAGATGAGGCCTGGGCGGGGCCCCACGGCAGAGCCAAGGCAAGGGAAGGAGCTTTGGGTTAGGGAGGGAAGGGAAGGTAAGGAAGGTAAGGATATCGGCATAGGGAAGGTAGGGGTAGGGGTGTGTGTGTATTCTGCCCGTGCTCCATACCGCTACTGCTTGCATGTACTTTCCGTAGGCAATGCATGTGGCTGCTGATTATATGGCCTGGATCTAGCAGCCTCAAGTATCATGATGACATGGGACAAGATGAGGAAAGAGAAAAGAGAGCCTAGACCCATGTCAGACCGTTATTATGAGAAACATACCAGGTGATTTTTACTATATCAACGTGTGGGTAGGTTTGGTAGAATTCGTCTTTCAAAACGGCCCCGGATGGTTGCTCATTGCAGTTAAGACGGTAGGAGGAAGCGGAAGGAGGAGGAACGGACACCCCCCTTAGAAGGAACTGGCTAGGGAATAGGCAGGAGGAGGAGAGGAGAAGACGAAGGGTAATGGGACAAAAAAATTCGAAAGGAAAAGACAAAAGAAAAAGAAGAAGAAATTTCTGGACTGGGTGGATACCTTGTTTTTGACCATCTGGTTGCGCACGCGGCTGGTGTCATTCTAGGTATGTACACATACAAAGGTACTGCTTCCAGGGTCATAATTCAAAGGTCTATGTACATAGCAGGATCCAGGTGGAGAGATCTACGTAATCCTGGAGAAAGAAAGAAAAAGAAGTCTCGTATCGTGTACCTCACAGTAAATGGTGTTTGGTTATAAGAGGTTCGGTAGGCAACAGAGACAGGTTTCGTTCGTCTCTGAGCAAGTATAAGGCGCTGCTACCCCGCCTAAGAGAAATAAATTTTACAAAAATTATGCACCGAGAAGGGGGGCACCCTTGGCTGCGATAAGCATGATAAGACCTGATAAGACCAGCCACCTGGAAGTGTACCCCTCCAACCCCTCCAAGCCAAGCAATGCTCCCAGTACAAAGCAGTCAGTCAATAAGCACTTTGGACAGTAATCCGTCTTACTTGTTACGACTGGCTGCATTTCCACGACTAGAAAATATGCATCAGCAGCATCGCCCTACCTACTTTACCCAACCTCTATATCTACCTATGTACTTTTTGCACCTCTCGTTCGCTCGTCCACACTCACAAGACGGCGCTACTGCTAGCATCGATGCCCAACCATCTGGCACGGGTGACTTCGTGCATGCATGCATGCTTGCTTGCTTACCCCGGGCTGCCACTGCGATTTGTAGAGAGTCCTATTAGCATCAATGTGAAGCAGCTGTAGGTGGATCAAATACTACTACCACAACCAAGGACAGTATAGTCCGTACAGCAAAACGGTCTAATACGGCTTCCCGCAGCCTGACGCACCTCCTCTCTCTCTCGGCTTGTCTGATCTGATGTGCCTGTTCTATGTGGCGTGCTTCCTACCTCGTACTCGCATCATCCGCCCACTACCGCCGCCCCATAGTAGCAACAGTAGCAGTGAGCCATTGCAGTGACTTTTGCTGACGAGGCTCGAATGGCACCCTGTGTCCCTTCTTTCTTTTCTACTTCGGAATACCTATTTGCTGACCGTCAGCCTCCGGACAGTCTCACCGAGACCCGGCCAGAGGTCATGCATGCAGCTAACTGTATTGTAGCAGTAGTAACCAACCAGTCAAACCAGGTCTGGGTTTTCTCTTCTCCTCTTCTCCCTCTACCTATCTACATATATTGCTTGTGGCATGACTCGCCCAGGCAGCCCATCTACATCTCACCGCCAGTCTTCCCATCCGATCTCTCCTCTCGCCCTCACCCATGAGCTGTCCCGACAGAGCATGAGCAACTGGGCGCGGAGTTGGACCTACGCATGTATACATGCGTGCACAGCACTTCTTGAATCACTCGTGTGTACATACCGTAGGCAGTTTCCCTCGTCTCGTCTCTTTCTCTCCCCTCTTTCGCCCAAGTCAACCTCCACGCCTTACCAAGTGGCGTCGGCGAACATCATGGTGGTGGTGTTTCTGGTCGCTCGGTGCATCTCCCGACATAGCGCCAGGACCGTTGATTGGGACGAAAGAGGAGGAAGACACATAAAAAGAAGGCATGCGCCTCACCTCCTTTTCGAGATTTTCTGTTCAACCATGGCAGATGTGGATATTGTCAAGAGTAAGCTCTTATCTCCGCCCCTCTCTCTCTCTCTCTCTCTCTCTCTTTTTGAGAAGTAGTAGTTTTCGTACATGGGCCGGTGGCTGCAAGTGGCTGCAAGTGGCTGCGCCGGGAACGACATGAGAGGCGTATTCGGACCGCCTCCGCCGCCAAGGGTTCGTCGCGTAAGCCGCATGTCGTGGTGGTGTGTGACCGCAGGTGCAACTTTCCGGATATGCCATTCGATGGGCAAGCAAGCCTTTGGTTTCATTCCTTGCCTAATGATACATCGGCGTGCAACATTAAGAAAGAGGGGGAAGGGGGGGGGGATATACCTTCTGTACCCAACCGACTCTTTCATCCTCGGGGCTGACCGTTGAGGTTTCGCGTCTGGGAGAGAGAGAGAGTGTGTGTATGTGTGTGTATGTACGTAGGTCTGTCCCGAGAGGGCTAGATTGCCTCTCGATGCAATGTGCCGCCCATGCATAAAAGTTCCCAGTCCCCCAGTGTTCGCCGAGGTAGTGATCGTCGTCGTTCGCGACGGGAAGAAGCAAAAACTCTCCCTTTCCCCCATGTCTAGCACGACAGCCAAAAGCGGCACATAGAGTGAAACCTGCATCTGCAGGTTGACATGTATGGTTCAACACAGTGTCTCTCATGCACGGAATCACCTCGTACATTTTTTCTTTCTTTTTCCCCTCGGGGTATCATGATGCTAAGGTATCTAATTCTAAGCGCCTGTGCTTGCATTACCTCGCTTTGGGGTGACAATTAAACCATAAGAGGAAGAAGAAGAAAAGGACAAAATCAAAGGCCAAGGAATGGCCAGCAGCAAATGAATAACAGCAACAACAACGCACTCCCACAATACGCCGATGCATCTATCAGGAATACAGGCTGTGTGATATGACCCAACTGGCCTGGAGAAGAAGAAGGAGACAAGAGAAGAAGCGGGAAGATGGAGGGTCGAGGGGGGGGGGGGGTTGCTTTCCACTCACACCCCATCCACCCCTTGCTTGATCCTAGCAGTGAGACAAAACAGTCCTTGGCCTAAAAATCGAGAGCCATTCAACCACTTGTATGGAGCAACTTAGCATTGTACATTGCCAGCCGATTTCAAGCCAGCAACCTGCCAATCACCGGAATTGCAACCTCACAATCGAGAACAGCATGTTCTGTAACACATGCAACACGACCACCACGCTCGTCGGCAGCAGCTCTGGCCAGACGGCCAGGTCGAGGCTGCCCTCGGCCACGACGTCCACCTTATAGATCCACCTGATGAGACCTGCGACGATAAAACTCGCAACGAGCTCACACGCCCACGTGACGGCAGAGGCATAGAATGTCAGCTCAAAGGTATAGTTGTACGGATCGCCCGTCTTGGAGGGGTCTTCGTCGAAGGAGAAGTAAGGGTAGACGTCCTTGTTGGCGCCAAAGTGCAGGACGACCACGGAGCCCAGGAAACAGAGCATGCTGGTGTTCTCGGCCAGGAACCGGATGAAGACGTTGCGCACCCCTATCTTCTGGTAGGCGGCATAGGACTGGCCGTTCATGCCGAGCACGGTGAGTACCCAGTGGAAAGGAGCCGACAGCAGGATGGGGGTGAGGATGATGAGCCCGGAGGAGGAGAGCACCTGGAGCAGGATGAACTGCTGCGGTGATCGCAGGCGGGCGTACAGGGCGCGCACGTATGTCTGGTAGGTGAGCATGAAGTAACTACGAAGAGATAATGGTGGTTTCGGGTCAAGTTTTAGCCTCGTTACACGAACATCTGGGGATCAGAGGAGGGGTCGGTGTAGTCAGTGTACGCACAGTTTGAACACCCAACTCAGCGGGTAGCTCCCCACCCTCTCGCCCTGGTTCCCGCCCAGAATCCAGCCAGTCAGGCCGTCGAGCAGGTAGACGGTCAAGATCCACCCGTACACGTACACTATGGTGTCGAGTGAGCTATGGGGCAGGGTGCGGAGGTAGACCTCTGCATAAGCCTCCCCTATCACGTATGCGAGCAAGCCGATGAGCAGCGCCGTGCAGAACCAGAGGAACCGCACAAAGCTGGCCGGAAAGAACCTGGGCCTCAGCCGGACGGGAACGCGCCGCGGCGCAGCGTGGTCTGCCACTCCAAGCCCGTTGACCTGTATGTCAGGGGTCTCGAGGTTTCCCCAGAGGTCCTCAGCCCGCCGACGCCGCTGCTGTTGCTGCTGCTGCTGCTGCCGCCGCCCATTTGCCCTCATGTCGGGCCCGTCGTCCTCGCCCGTCCACCAGGAGGAGGTGAAGATGCGCTGGGTCTCGGACAGCGAATGGCGCAGACCCATGTGCCGCTCCCTGGTGAGGAGGATGCACGAGGCGATCATGACGGGCATGGCCATGATGCAGAAGGTCCAGGTGATCCAAACGGTGTTGTGGGTCGTCAGGAAGCTGGCCTCGGGGATGTGGTACAGCACAATGGGGCCGGCGGTGCCCAGGGTTGCGATCAGGCAGATGGTCAGCGGGAATCCAAGGGCGGACGGCCACCAGTTCAGGCTGTACAGGTTGAACACCTTCGTGATCCACGCCAGAGCCGTCAGGTTGTAGAAAGCATAGTAGACGAAGATGAAGAACCAGAAGTTGACCTCGACCTTGGCCTCGCCGTGCCCAGGGGTCCGATGCCGTCCGTCACCGCCGCCGCCAGGCTTGTTATGGCCGTCCCAGTCCTCGTCGTCCCCCAGTGGGTACTGCGGGAAGGGAATCGCGCACCAGCCGACAGCTAGGACGGCGGGGAGCACGACCAGGACGGCCCAGCGCGACCACCAGACGCGGGCGACCCTGTTCACGGTGGTCTGCCTCGGGTTGATCCAGAGCTCGTCTACCGCCCTCCACTGCCTCCTGCACCACCTAATCCATGCCGGCCTCGTCTCGTCGTCGAATTCGTCGTCGTCGCTGCTGGCCGCCTCGTCGTCCAGGCCGGCCGAGATCAGAGCGCCGTAGCCATGGCCGATGTGCACGCTGTTGCGCCAGGACGAGTGGGTCAGCAGGCCCAAGCTCCCGCGGCGGTTGGAACGGCCGTCGCGCGGGACAGCACGAAAGCGACCGAGGAGGGGTGAGGCCTCGCCGGCGGGGAAGCGGGATCGCGACTCGTTGCCTTGCTCGAAGGAGAAGAAGGAGGGCATGTCGGGGACGCGGAAGGTGTCTATGGTCGTCGACCTCCGCAGGCGATGCTAAACCGCAAGAGGGCGCATTATCAATGAGCCGGGAAGAGGAGGAGGGGTCTGGGCCTTTTTTTTTTCTTGCCCTTCTTCTTCAAGGTCTGCAGAGGAGGGGCAGAGGGAGAATAGTGGGCGTGTCGGTGAGTCGCTGAGGGGCGGACATCCCAAAGAGACTCGAGGTTCAGAGTAGGTGTGGGGTGGTTCGTAGTCAATGCGAGAGGAGACGTGATGGTCCGTTGTTGCGCTGGCGGGTGGACCCTGAAAATGGCATGTACCGAAGATTCCAATGGCTGTTGTAGCTTTGTACAGTGGTATCTTTGTACCCTTGTACCCTGTTGATAGCACCTGTAACCTGCCTCCAAGGTACCGCCAGCCAGTCAAGCCAGTCGTACCAGTGCACTACTACTGAGATGACCACTCAATCGTCATGAATTCGGATGGCCTTAAGCTGTAGTAGACCTTCGACTATAAACACACATCTTTGCGTTTCTCCTCTGTGCTCAAGTCAACATTATTTTGTTCGATTTGAAATACATGATAAGCTTAGGGGTTTACACATTTCGTCAGCCCAAATGATCCTCGACTATTCAATCCATTATTTTAATCTTGATTTATTTTTAGCGTCAATCCCATGTTTCGAATGCATGCTGCTAAGGCGATTTTACTGGCCGGCGTCATCTTTCAGTGTGCTTTTCGGTGATTCTTTTTCTTTCTTCCTGATAGAAAATAAAACAGCGCATATTATCCATACTTCTTGGAGGAGTCCTTTGATGGGGTCGTGGCAAAGGGAACACCAATTGGAAATACAAAAACTAACTCCACTGTCACCACGAAAAACAATGGAAAAAAGTTAAAAGTGTGAGAGCATCAAGCAATCTATCAAGCCATTCCGGGGTATCGATCTGGGGTGTGAATGTATACGTAGAGTATATATGGTACAAGACTTCGTGCGCCCTGCTTGTCCTTCCAGCTGTGTCAGATCCTTCGAACGACATCAGTATCCGTCGTCGTCGAGATCATCACCAAGCTCGCCTTCCTCCTCATCGTACTCTTCCGAGTCTCCGTCAGCTGAGCCATCGCTGCTCCTGCCTCGGGCACTGGCAGCCCCCTCCATTTCATCCACAGCATCGACATATTCGCCATGTGATGCCGTCTCCGTGTCTGACGGGTCGTCATCCGCCTTGACGTCGTCTGCAAACATGACCGCCTTGTTGTGGCTGCTGGATGGTGACTTTCCAGGCGGCTCCAGCACGTCCCCGCTCCATGGCCTGCACTCCTTGGCCACCTCTCCGCAGCGGAGACATGTCCAGCCCTCGCCGTCCTCGCCCTCGATCCGCGTAGCAAGACACACGAAGCAGTAAACGCAACCGCAGGGGATCGTCTCGTAGGGATTCGTAATGTCGGTCTGTGCCGAGCCGACGACACCGCTCGATGCCGCGGCTGCCAAGACCTCCTGCTCAGTCGACGCCGTGTTCTGGTCCTGATAGCAGATGGCGCAGGTCCGCTCCGGCAGGAAGGAGTACTCGCCCGTCTTCTCACCAGGCTCGCCGTCCGCAGCGCTGCCCGAGATAGCCCTCTTGGTCTTGCGCCACGTCCTCGTGAGCCACCTCCGCCATCTGTTGATGCCGATGAGCGGCAGCACGAACAGCAGGAACTCTGTGAACGCGTGCCAGACCAGCTGTCGGTTGAGGTACTCAAACGAGACCTCCCGGCTGACCTGGCTGGTGGGCGGCGCCAGCCTCATGCGTAGTATCCTGTCCAGCAGCGTCCTGTAGCGGCCGTGCAGCAGGAAGACCAGGAAGGACACAAAGGCTGCCCCAGCATGGACAGACTCGGCCGCAGACGCGAGCCTCCGCAGCCTCTTGACCCTGGGGTCCGGCTCCTCATACCCGTTGTCCTGCTGGAGCAGCCAGCCTTCCAGCCTCGTCCACGCATACCCGCCGCCAACTGTGACCAGCCCGTACAGCGTCTTCTGTACCCTCGACGGCGGGATCGTCACGGGCCCCTTGTGTCTTGCGTCTGTGTATCGTAGGTTCTGCAGGGCGGCACCGTACGTGGCGTCGTGGTCCCAGACCGTCAGCTTGAAGAGGACGGCCCGCAGCGCCAGCAGGATCTCCTGGGCCCAGTCATCCTTCAGCGTGCTGCCCACGCCACCGATATACTTGAGCGCATCCCCCACCTGCTCCTGCAGCAGGGTCAGCAGCTCCTCGTCCAGGAGCTCGGCGTCGACCTGCCCCACACGGAAGGCAGGCCTCGTCCCCTCGCGCGACGAGAGGCTGTCCCATAAGGACAGGGCGCGACCGCCGAAAGCACGGAGGAGGGGCGAGGGGTGGGAGGAGAGCTGCGAGCGCAGACGGGACGCGGACTGGTCGGCGGCGAGGCGAGCTCGAGACTGGGCTTCGCGGGCGGCGCGGCGCTCGGCCAGGCGGGCCTGGGCTTGGGCGAAGGAGGGACTAGTCATTGGAGAAGCATGGGCACAGGCGGCGACAACGAGGTGGAGGGAGAGGACGACGAGGAGGATGCAGGCGTGCCCGCCGCGGATGAGCAACAACGATTGTCGGCAGCGTGCTATGCGCAAAGAGGGGCTCTTGGGAGTGTATTCCTAAAAGATAGAGAGTTATGCTTATGTCTTTTCTGTGGGCGCAGGTGTATGCTGGGCCCGACATAGAATCTTGCTATCAGCTGTCAACTGTCTGCACCTCTAACAAAGCTCGTGATAAGAGGAGAATTAGCCGCTGCTGTGCCGAGGTTCTTTCGGGGACCCCAGATTTCAAGCCGAATCCCCCGGATTTCAAGGATTCCAGGGGTAGCCCTGGCCCTGAACACTAACCCAGTCGCACGCCCCCTGCTGCAGTACGCCATACCGGTACTGTGTGCTGCTACTGTAATGCTATTACTGTAATGGTATCACTAACTAATTACTATTTACTACTGTTGCCAACCACCACCAACTACCACCACCAGTTTCTTCTCCTTCCATAAACGTACAGCCCTGCAAGAGGCTTGACAGCCTGTCCCCTCAGTGCCTCCTCCAACCAATATGTACGTTTCTCTATATGTCGACTGCTCTCTCAAGACAGGCTGTTTCCTGGGGGCCGCTGCGTGAGTCGCACGTACAGGGGCCTTTTTTCCCACAGCAGGAACACCTTCTGCCTGCTCCAGTCGGCACTCTCGGGCATGAGTTCCATGTCGAAGACCATGAGCAGCCTGGACAGTGTGATCTTGGCCTCCATGTAGGCCAGGCTGCGACCGATGCAGTTCCGCTGGCCGTAACTAAAAGGCTGGAACACGTCCTTGTTGTCGTCGGCGAACCGCGCCGGGCACGGCTCGAGCCATCTCTCTGGAGCAAAGGCCCAGGGATCCCGGAAGTTGGCGTCGAGGTGGAAGGCCGCCCAGTGAGGGACCTGGAGGATCGTGCCCTCTGCGACGAACCTGCCGTCTATGACCGCGCCGCCTGACGGAACAGTCCGGTTGATGCCGGCGGGCAAGGAAGGGTGGATCCGCAGGGCCTCGTTGATGACGGCGACGAGGTACGGCAGCCTGCTCACCGAGGCAAAGTCAATGTCCTCTTCGCGCGTGAACGTCCCACGGATCTCCGCCTCGAGCTTGCGGAGCTTGTCTGGGCTGCGGAGCAGGTAGTAGACGGCCGCGGCCAGCAGGGTGGCTGACGTCTCGGAGCCGGCCATCAGGAAGATGTTGGAGTCGGCGTACAGCTCGTTGGACGAGATGCCGCCCGGCTGGTCGACGTACTTCATGAACCCTGTGACAAAGTCTGGCCGGTCCGTCTTGCGGGCCAGGCGCCTGTCGACCTTGTCTCTTGTCGCCTGCGCGTGCGATATGGCCTCGGCCCAGACCTTCTTGGGCACCAGCATCTCGACAGACGCCCCGAGGTACCCCATGGTGGTGATCATCTGGGCGTACATCATGTTCGTCAGGTTGGAGAAGATGAAGGAGATCCAGGGGTGGAACTGGCCGTCCCTGACACAGCCGAACGGCTCTCCAAATGTCAGGTCGCCAATCACATCAAACGTGAGGTAGTTGAACCAGGCCCACAGGTCCACCACCTCGCCCCTCGAGGCGCGCTCGCCAAGCTTCTGTGTGAGGAGCTCCGCGTAGCCCAGGATGATGGGCTGCTGCTCTCTGAGCGATGTCTCGGAGAACGACGTGGCGAGGACCCTGCGGTGGCGGAGGTGCTCGGCATGCGACTCGAGCCAGAGAAAGGCAGTGGCCCCAAACATCTTCTTGTCGTGCTTGCCCAGGGTCGACTGAGGGGGCATCGACTTCTTGCCGCCTCGGTTTCCGTAGATCTCCCGCAGCGCAGTAGCCGACGTGTAGGTCAGCTCGTCGGGGGCAAGGCGGACGACAGGCCCATACTGCTCGTGCAGCTCGAGCATCTTCTCGTGCACAGTGCCCCTGATCTGCTGCATGATCTTGGGGAGGTGAGAGCCGCGGTAGAGGACTGGCCCAGGGAACTTTGCCAGTGGGTGGAAGTAGATGTTGTACAGGAACTGACCCAGGGCCACGACGACGGCCTATGGGTGGGCACGTTTCTGATTAGCTAAACTCCTATATGCCTTCCATCCGGTGGCGTGGGAAGAGAGGGTTGACAAGGCTAGTGCCCAGGTTGGACCTCACCAAAATAGGTAACCCAAGGACGAGGTTCCATGGCGTGAGCCAGCCAGGAGATGTGTTGTTGAGACCAAGTTCCATGGCGGTGATAACGTCGAGCTATCTCGCAGGATGATGCACAGGCTGTCGAAAGTAATAGAAGTCGTATCTATGAATGCTTGCGCCGCAAGGACGAAGAGGCAGTCTGAAATTCTATCTGCTCATGGACTCCAGGACAGCAGAGAAAGATCTCAGTCTATAGACGGATGGGGTCCGGACTATAGCAGTCCCAGCTGCAGTGTGTGACGAAAAATTGTGACTGGATTCGGGATGTGAGAAGGGGGCAGCCACATGATCCACCACCAGTCACTCACTCTCGTAGGGCTGTCTCACTAGTTCAGCAAGGAACTTGTTGAGCTTGTGCCTCATCACCTGCAGTTCATAAGAAACTATGGATGCTCTCTCTCTCTCTCCACACACACACACACACGCACGCACGCGCACACACTAGGTACGGTTCTGCATGCGCGGTGGGTGGGTGGTTTTCTGAGGCTATGGCCCACCTGGGTCGATGTAGTCACAGGTAGCACCGAACTACATTGTGAGCACGAGCGGTCTTGATGCGGAGTAGAAAGGACCGGCGTAGACATAGCTTCAGAAGTTCAATCTACTCGGGACAGTGTGCTGGTCATCTCAGAGGTGTACATGTAACAGCCGAAGTCCATTTCAGTCCAGAGCCGTATGGAGAGGCAGGAGGGGGGGGGGGGTGAGAAATTGGTCTATGCTCGATGTATGATTTCTCTATACTTCTCTTTTTTCTTCTCTTTCTTTCTCTTCTTTCTCTTTTCCCGATTTGGTCCAACTCACGAGACTATCACACCATGAAGAAGTAAGTGCTCACCATATCCATAAGCATATGATCTCTCACAAATCCTGACCGGGTCCCCGCGGAACACATTCTGCACCCTTCAGCACTGTGCTTTTGTGCGCACAGAAGCAATGATGGAACTGTGGCTTGTCGGCGACGTCCGGGCCTAAACCTGCGCTTCCGCGTCTCAGCTGTCGTGGTCCTTGCATCTTCGAATCAAGAGGCGTGTTCAGTTCATGACAATATGACACGGGCTGCAGTCTCCCGGCACACAACCATCTGTTGGGGTTTAACTAATATTGGAACATAATCGTTACTATACTCATCGCTTGGTTAGACTCTCCTGATGAAGCTCACTCAAGTACATATTACTGGGTGTGATCGCTGACCTGACTGTTTGGGCTCACTATGTTTCTCGGCAAGTTTCGTGGTGACGATGCGTGTTCCGCCGGGAACATCGTGAGCAATAGGTGGATTTGAGCTCGGAATCACCTAGAATATTTCTATACTAGCTGACAATCTTCCATAGCAATGTACGAAGCACAAAATGGTGCTTTCGCTTGGTTACTCAAATACAATCACAAGCTAGAACATGAAGACTCCGTGTCCGCGTTGCCCCTAGAACTGGCCCAGAGTCACACCCTAAGCCGACTGGAGCAACGATGTGGGGATGGTGTCGATCTACACTTTGCATACTCAAGGACACTCGTGGTTGTGGCCGACGTGGCGATGGTGAAGGGGGTTGGGGAACGGAAAAAGAAACACTCCCTTCCATTAGAGGGAAAGGAAAGAAACGAAAACCTATCCGAGTCGACGGGCCGATCTGGGATCACTCTGCATTAACGAGATAGACGAGATCTGACCTGCTGCATGCTTGGTACGGATCGAGTGAGGAAGAAAAATAAGCTGCAGGTGGCTGCCGCCAGTAAGCCTTGAAGTCTCCACCACCTGCAGCTTTTTGACGCCAAACTCACGCCACTATCACAACCTCATCATTGAATCGATCCATCTCTGTACGCTCTTGTGTTTCCCCAGTCGGGACCCGTTGCCAGGCTTGGTTCCTCTCGCCTCACTCCTCTTCTGGGCGAACTTAGTACTGGTACGTGATCGTCTTGGTCCGTACCCAATCATCCAAGCCAGCGCTAGCGTTAAACCTGCCAAATCCCGAGGCCTTCGCGCCACCGTGAGGCAGGGCGGCTTCGTCGTGAACGCTCATCGAGTTGATGTGGCAAGCCCCAGTCTCAATTCCCTTGGCGAGTCGCAGACCTCTCCTGAGGTCCTCTGTGAACACTGCCGACGTCAGGCCGTACTCGGTGTCGTTGGCGATCCGCAGCGCCTCTTCGTCGCTCTCGAACTCATACAGCGCCACCGAGGGACCAAAGGATTCCGTGCGGTACAGATCCATCTCGGCCGTGACGCCTTTGACAATGACGGGGCGCATGCGGGTGGCTGAAGACTCGGCCGCATCGAGGTCTCCGTGCAGTAGAGTCGCCCCTTTGCCCGTGGCGTCTCGGAGAAGCTTTTTGTTTTTCTCCACTGCAGGCTGAGTGATGAGCACAGGCGCATCGGCGGTTGCCGGGAAGATCTTCTTGGTAAAGTCGGCGAACTTCTTCTCGAACTCAGCGGCCACGGCTTTGTGCACTATGATCTTCTCCGTGCTCATGCAGATCTGTCCCGAGTTGAGGAAGGCGCCGAGTGTGCACTGCTGGGCGGCAAGGTCCAGGTTGGCGTCCTCACAGACGATAGCAGGAGCCTTGCCACCCAGCTCGAGGAGCACAGGCTTGAGATGCTCGCCAGCAAGCTTGCCGATGATTCGGCCAACCACGGTCGAGCCCGTGAAGTTCACCTTCTTGACGTGGTCGTGGGCGATCAGCGAGGCGGTCACGGCTGCAGCATTGGCCGGCTCATGGACTATCATGTTGAGCACGCCCTCGGGCAGACCAGCCTCTGCAAACACAGAGCAGATGCCCCGCATGGTCTTGGGGCAGAACTCGCTGGGCTTGAAGATGACAGTGTTCCCGGTCGCCAGGGGAAAGACGACGGACCGGGTCCCAAGGATGTAAGGGGCATTCCTGTTCCAACCGCGCGTTAGTCTTCTCCCCTTCAGAGCAGCAAGTTGATCGATGACGATCGATATGAATGAGTGAATGAGTGTGGACGCGAGCTGACCATGGGGCTATTGCCAGAACCACGCCAAAGGGTTCTTTCAGCACCAGAGCGCCCGTATGCGGGTCTTGGGTCGTGGGAACCGAACCCTCAATCGCGACGAGCCGTCCAGCTGCGTCGAGGATCAAGCTCTGGGCAACCGTAATGTTGAAATCGGCCCATTGCCTGGCCACACCCAGCTCTTCCACATGCGTAGTCACCAGCTCCTCCCGCCGCCTCTCCATGACCTCTGCAGCCTTCAAGAGGATCTCGCGCCGCTTTGTCGGCAGAACTGCCTTCCAGGCGGGGAGGGCCTGGGCCGCCGCGTCGACAGCGGCCAAGGCATCGTCCTCGCCTGCGCTGCTGCACTTGTGGACCACTTTGCCCGTGGCCGGATTGAAAACATCAAAGGTCTTGCTGCCCACGACATCTTTTCCGTTGATGAAGAAGGGGACGGTCTCCAGCTTGCCGCGGTCCGCCAAGCTCGTGCTTTCGGACGCCATTATGCTGTATGCGTGGGCTTTGGAGAGTGCAGCTTTTCCCCTTCTTGGCTTGATTAGTCTGCGCTGGTTGCTTTGAAGACGAGAAAGGGGGAAGTAGATGAAGAGCAAGGGGATAGTTTATATGCAAAGCCGCTCTAGTTGCTTGTGGGACGAGTATTAGTCGATGGGTCTGGGCGGATCGTGATCAGAGCTGCCCCTCGTCGAGCCGTCGATCTTTCTGCTAGTAGTTACTGGTGCTATCGCCACTGCCTCTGTTTTCTTCTTGTGGCTTCTCTGTTCTACTTCTTCTTCCTCTGGTATATGTACAACCAGTTGACCCTGCCGTTATTTAAAAGCTCTGGTCAATGCGACAGCGGAAAGAAGATATTCCTCAGTTTCATGCCAACGTCTCATCCCCTAGCCAATCCGTGGTCTTGGAGCTTAAATCCTAGTGTCGCACACTATTACTACATCCGCGTTGGGGATGCGGGCAAGGCCGCGCTGTTACTTAAATTCAAGTGAAGGACCGACGCCTGCAAGTTGGAACCCCGCATTTCGGTAATTGAAATGGATAAATAGTCAATTGGCTAAACCACAACACACGACACAATGAATGAATATCACATTCTCTAGTCCCTGATACTCAGCTAAGGAGGAGGCTGGCATAAGCATTGCAAGCGTCTTCTGGTCCTCTGTAATTGGACGAGTCCGAAGTTATAAGGGGCCTGGTTGATTTCACCGAGTGCCCACAGACTCTTCAATGTTGGGGATCTTGAACTGCTCATGGAGTGGATTATCAATGGTGCAAGGTGAGTTTCAGGTCATGTAAAGCCCCGGACAGTGCAGGGCCAAATGTGATCGGTGTGCTATTCACGTTCCAACGTGCATGCATGCATGAAATGCGACAATTATGATTTGCTTGCCGGCAGGAGGCTTTGCCATTCTGGTATCAAGAACGTGAACAACGGAAGTTATTATCTAGGTTCAAGCCATAGGGGGGGGAAGAAAGGAAGAAAAGAAGAAAAAAACTGTGGCGCAGAGATCAATAGGCTCATCTCAATCGAAAACGCTCTCTCTCACCGAACCAAAACAAATCCAGGGACAAATGAGAGATAATATGCAAAAACAATTGTCCACCAACCATTGAAGATGTTATTTACCGCAATGCCCACTATCAGAATCGAACTGATGACCTTATCATTACTAGTGATACGCTCTACCACTGAGCCAAGCGGGCGTTGAAATGCGCCTAGACGTATGTATCTATATTGCCACTGGAAGATGTGGAAGTTGCACAACCTTAACACCGTGCGCCCCTCTGCAGCCATCAATGCCTCGTAATCAAACAAATAATTACCATAAATTCTTTCCTGTACTTGACAAAAGATTTCAGCTGAATCCAAGCTGGAATATCCAATGAATTCACTACATGTGTAACATACACAATCTGCTATCCTACGACCCGCCCGTTGGTCGCTGCATTGAAATCAGTGAGACTATCCCTCTGCTTTGCTGGCAGATTTCCCACCCATAATACCCAGGAGTTAGAGAAAATGGTTAACATAGTATGGGGTGTTCGTTAGTACTTATTGATTATATCAATGGCTCGGCATAGGTATACGGTATAAAACCCAGAATACTGTGGCGAGACAAGTAAGGACAAATGAATATGGATTGATAGGGACGAATGTTTACAGTCGGTCACTTGCAGCTAGGTGCCGCCTCGCATGAATTCTTGATTTTATTTTTCGGTATGGCGAAGACGAAGTGCTTCAACAGCTCAACGAGTAATTAATCATGGCTGATATGCGGCCATCAGTCAGAGGCAGCCACTTGTAGAGCTTCCGCCGTCAACAACCGGCCTGAACCACACTGCGAGGCAGTATGAAGGGCCTCAAATATCAAGAGCTTTACAAGTGCCTCAATGCCCAGCGCAATTCCATTTCTGTGTGCTTTGAGAGGCGCAGTCCCCCCCCGCCCCCACCCCAAGTCCAAGTTTAGATTCTCTCATACGCCGTCACAGGCTACCCGAGGCTTCTTGAAAAACAGGAGAGCCACCTTGGGTGTGACGCCTCCGAGGAAGAACGTCGGCATTCCCGCGGTATGGCCATCCATTGAAGATGGAATCTTCATTCTGACCGAGACTTGCGACCTGTAGGCTCGGCTGACGCCGGGTGGGCGCGGAGGGTGGGCGAAGCACCCTTTGCAGGGACTCTTGTGACGGACACTTTCCCTGCTATTGCCGCCTCCAGACTGCCCGTATTTCCTCCTCGGACTAGACAAAATCGTGCTGATGACGATCTTACAAGACCAACTGATCAAGATGGGACATCTGGCTTGCTGCGTAGGAATGTCTTGAAGACGGGGGAGTCGGTGCAATCTATCCACGAGTATCCAAGCTTACCGAGGTACTGCTCAAGATCTTTGACATCGTGCTCAGGGCACAGGATGCCGGCGAGAATTTTGGCCGTATCCCCACCAGAGTTGCGGTACTGGAATAAGCTGATGTTGTGTTCCGGCCGCAATGTGTTCAAGAATTTGTCGAGCGCGCCGGGTCTCTCGGGGAAGTTGAACATGTACAAACGCTCGTTGGGCACGTCGGATGTACCGCCAACTAGGTAGCGGATGTGGCTCTTGGCCAATTCGTCACCAGAGAGATCGGTGACCGAAAAGTGCCCGTTCTCATCGCTGCTTATGGAGTCAATGCGGTGCATCAGACCCTGCAGCTCGGACGAGCGCTGCGATGCCGCCGCCATAAGACTCAGGCCAAGGAGCACATTCGCGCCCGAGGAGGCAGTGTACCGGTAGCTGAACTCGGTGACAGCGTGAGGGAGGATGGCACTGATGAGTTTGGCAAAAGACCCAGGTCGCTCGGGGATGTAGCAGGCCAGAAGGACTTCCTTCCCAGCACCCACATCGGCGCGCTCAGCGACAAAACGAAGACGGTCAAAGTTCATGTTGGCGCCACTCGTAATGGCGACAAGAGACCGGTTTGGATCAGAGGAGGGATGCGCAGCCACCCACTTCTTGAGACCAGCCACTGCCAAGGCCCCAGCAGGCTCGACGATGGAACGCGTATCCTCAAAGACGTCCTTGATGGCAGCGCAGGTCTCGTCCGTCGAAACCTGGATGATCTCGTCGACCACCTCCTGACAAATGCGAAAGGTCTCCTCGCCCACCTGTTTGACGGCAGCACCGTCGGCGAACAAACCGACCTCCCGAAGGACGACACGCTCGCCCTTGGTGAGGGATTGTGCCAGAGCATTGGCGTCGTGGGTCTCGACACCAATGACTTTGACGTGCGGGGCAATACGCTTCACATAGACGCCGACGCCTGCGAGCAAGCCGCCGCCGCCGACACAGCAAAAGACAGCCTCGAGCTTCTGTATGTTGGTCTGGCGTAGAAGCTCCAGGCCGATGGTGCCCTGGCCGGCAATGACATAAGGGTCATCGAACGGAGGGATGTTGATCAGGCCATCCTGCTGCTCCCTGCGCGCGCACTCCTCCTTGGCAGCATCAAAGTCGGCCCCGTGCAGGACGACATGGCCACCCATGCGAGAAACATTGAGGTGCTTGATGCTCGGGGTGCCCTCGGGCATAACGATAGTGGCGGGGATCTTGAGCTTGCGAGCCGAGTATGCGACGCCCTGGGCGTGATTGCCGGCACTGCAGCAGACAACGCCACGCCAGCTCTCGTTGGGCTCGAGGTGAGCCATCTTGTTGTACGCGCCGCGCAGCTTGAAGCTGAAGACGGGCTGTTCATCCTCACGCTTAAGTAGGACATTGCACTCAAGGCGGTTGCTGAGGTTGACGGCCGGGGTGAGAGAGGTCTCGGTGCAGACCTCGTAGACTCTTGAGGTTAGGATGAGGCGCAGGTAGTCAGGATGACCGCTGGGGAGGATAAACTCGGCAGGTACAATCTTGCGAACGCGACTAGAGGGCGAGGAGGAGGAAGGGTCTGAGGGGTTGGCGCTGTACTCGGTCATGGCCAGCGCCGTCATGCTGGGCGTCCTGGCAGTGTGACCACGGTGGTCGTCTTGCCCTTGGCCTTGGACTGGTGACTTGTGGGCGACGTCCCCATCCAGTCCGTTGCTATCAGCCTGCTCCAACGGTGTGGGCATGGTCTGTTTGTGGTGGCTGTGGTCAGTGTGAATAGTCTGTGTGTGTACCGGCCCAATTGGGAGGATGCAGGATAGCAGACCTTGATTGAACTGTTTATGTGGTCAGTACAGGACCAGAATGGTGTGAAAAGGGCGTTCGTGTAGAATGAAGAAGAGAAAAAGATGACTCCCAGTAGCAGCAGCAAGTAGCGACGTCGGAGGCTATCTTATGACATTATACTGACTAGTACAAGCCTGGTACCCTGAAAACCAGGCTGTTGATGGTGGGGTCCTAAACCTTGTATTACACTCTGCAATTATCCTGACCTGGAGATTACAGAAGCTAAACACTCTTTCATAGACGTCCTCTTAGGTCATTCAAAATCGACTGGTTCCAGAATTACACTCAAAGAGTTTTTGGCCCCGTCTGACCTACTCAGAGGGACATGCTGCTTGAGTGGATGTATGGACTAGATGGCAAGGTTCAAAGTACAGATCAGGTACCTTCTGCAACCCTAGCTGCAAGCTGCTAAGAAGCTTACCCCTGTCCTCTGCTGCAGCCATTGTCCAGTGCCGTGCCAGGCATTTAAGGTGCAAGGTGCATGTACCCCACCCATACACCATGCTTTGGTACAATGTTCGATCGGAAGAGCCCCAAAAAGTCATTGCATCACATCACATCACCTAAATTCACTTTCAGCCTCTACGCGCGCACAGAGCAATGCTCTGCATAAACCCCTCCTCCTCCTTCTCCTCCACAGTGCCTCAATCATACACCGCATAGTAACATAATAAATCCAACTCACAATGACAAGTCCAGTCAGTGGCAGGCCGCTGCCATCCAGCTTTGATGAGAATGAGTACGATCCCCCGCCTAAAGTTCAAACCTTCTCGCAATGCCTCCTCGCCACCCTTGTTGATGGCCCCTCAGAATCATGACTTGGGGCAGCACAGGTGGACCGCCTTCACACATCTACTTACTAATTGGGATCTTTCCCTGAGCAGGGAGTTTTACAATGAGAGTGGTCTTCAAAAGGTTCTGCGTCGTATGAAGCAGGAACCTCTGATCCCCTTCGGTATGTCGCATACCCGCGCCGGCTCAGCTGACACCTCCTCACCTCCCCGCTCCACTGCATTCTTCAGAGACTGACCAATGTTTATCGCTGCTACCTAGGATGCCTTCTAACCGTCGCCGCCTTCACCAACGCCTACCGTGCCATGCGCAAAGGTGACCACCACCAGGTGCAGCGCATGTTCCGCGCCCGTGTCCTAGCCCAGGGCTTCACTATTGCCGCAATGGTCGCAGGAGGCCTGTACTTCGGAGCCGAGCGTCACAAGGAGCGGGAGACATGGAAGCAGCAGCAGGAGGAGAAGGCAGAGGAGAAGCGTCAGAAGTGGATCCGCGAGCTCGAGGCCCGTGACGAGGAAGAGAAGGACCTGCGCGCGATGCTAGAGAGGCGGAAGGAGAAGAAGAAGGCTGCCGATGCCAACGCCGCTAGGGACAACTTCCGTGCCGCCGAGGCGCGGAGGAGTGAGGTCGATCCGGCATCAGCGGGTGACTCGCCGAGCAGCTCGGGCTGGGGGCTTCCCGGATGGTTGGGCGGCGGCTCAAAATCACCAGTTCAAGACAAGGACGAGACTTCACGACCTAGATCTGACTCTGGTCCGTCCCAGAAATGATATTCCCCATCTTAACAGGTCAACCAACGGCAAAACCTAGTCTCGCTTAAACTAACGAGACGCCACGAGACTCCCCTTCACAGCAAGAATCGCAAACATGACAATGCGTTCTGGGTTCAATATCTTGAATAGTCCTTGTATGTGTACTTATCTTTTCTATCACCATGAATGTGGGACATTGTGTATATAGTCCACAATCTAGCTTGGCTGGAACGTCTTGCGGTGCGTTTATCCAGGCCCTTTTACCCTTTTTCGGGAAGATACATCTCGACACCACACCACAGGTCTTCCATGCTTTCGTATCAACGGGCCATATCGCCAAGATCAAGCCATCGAGCCACCACTTCGATTGGAACCACCCACGAGTCCCGCAAGTTCAAGAAGAGCCCTGTCGGCCTCGATGTCTCCGGTTCCCAGGTTGATCCGCCGCCTCGCCTCGGCCTCTCTCTCTTCAAACGCCCACTCCGCGGCCTGGCGCTTGGCTTCTTCATCCCCTCCACACCCCCAAACCTCCAGGCTCTCGATCTCAAAAAAGGTTTGAAAGTCCTTTTGGCGAAGCACGCTATTTTGGAAGGCTCCGCCACGCATGGTGAGGTCGTGTGTAAAAACCCCGAACTCGAAGCTCGAGTCAAGCAGCAGTGACACCGATCCGAGATGTGTGGTGGTCGGCGTCCTGTGCGAGGCCGAAGCTTTAGGCGGAGGGTTCCCCGCCCCTACACCTGCGTTGGCGCCGCTTGATCCTGGTCTGAGGAACGATACGTAATCCGTGTTGACGCTCGAGGCTGCCAGGACGTCTTGGATGGGTTCGAGCTGGAAGAGAGTAGTGTCCGTGTCCCCGAAACACTGCTTGTGGCTCTCTTTCCATGGCTGGCTTACATAGAGGCCAAAAGTCACGTTATCCGATGTCGACTCGTCTGGGAATCGTCTGGGCGGCAGGGACGCTGGGAAGCGCGAGCTGCTATCGCCGGGAGAGCTATGTATACGGCTGCCTCTGACAAGAAGGATGCTGGGAGCCCGCCAGTTGAAGACACCGCCCTCAAAAGAGCCCTGTTGGATCATGGGTTTTATTTTTAGCAAGCCACCAAGATGTTCATGGCTTCTCGCCCGGGGGTTAGGGTCTCTCTTACCATGGAGAAGCCATCTCGGTCTCCCGAATACAAGAGTCTCAAGCGGTGGAAAAGGGTCGAGCCGTCGATGAAGAAGGACAATTGTGATAATGTAGCATGGTTCAGGATAGACCCAGCCTGTGGGAGTAAGGGGGCGGCTGGTTGTTCAGCCTTACTGGCTTCCTCTGCTGGCCTCTTGTCCTGGTTCTTATGCTTCGTAAAGTCGAGATTCCTGGAGAAGAGAAAGTGTTCGAACAATGTGTTTAAAGGGTCTAGCATGCGCGGAAGGAGGTCCATGACCCGACTGAATGCCTTGAAATTAATGCCGGGTGCCCTCTCGACGTTGACAAACGAAGCAAGGGTGCTATCTGCAACTGAGCGAAGGCTCTCGATCTCTACGGGATATCGCGATATTCTCTCATTGGGGGCCACTGGGGCCATTAGGAGGAGGAGCGTGATAAGCCGCCTGAAGTTGTCAGCCGGGATTAAGGCCCCGTGGATGGTCTCCTTGTTGCCAAGCTTGAACGCGTCGTCCACATGGAGCGCATCCAGGGCCGACAGCACCAGGTCGTCATCTTCTTCGGCATCGACGCCGTCATCTGGCTCGTCGTCGCCGGCCTCGTCAACGCGGAAACCTGGGGCATGCGATCTGAAGCTCACAGCCTGTTCCGTGGTCTTGTGGTCGTTGTGCTCCTCCTCTCTTCTTGTCCGATCGTCCTCACCTGTTGCGTCTTCTACCGTGTCATATGCCCGGTCATAGACGGCCATGCTCTTGAACAGAAGCTTCTTCCTGGCAGAGACGCCTTTTGACAAGACACGCGCCCACCTGGCTGTGAGGAGCGTGACGGCTATAACTACCTCTTCGAATCCCAAGATCACCGGCGCATCTCTCTGGCAGGGGAATGCGCCGACGCTGGACATCATCTGAAATAATACCGGCGAGACATGGAGCACATCGGGGATCTCGAGGAAACGCGCGAGAACGTCATCGCTTAGGTACAGCGTTTTTTGCTGGACGTCGGCCAGGCTTTTGAAGTTGTCTTTGAGGGAGTATGATTCGATAGGGGTAAAGCATCTCTCGAGGAACTTGGCTGCCTGTTATTTGTTGATGGCGTGGGTAGTTTCGATGTAATTAGCACTTGAACTGCGACCAGAGGGGATGGGCGGCTCAATGGTACGACTGCCTCTTTTGCTTACCAGCGCTCTTCTTAATTCCTCGTGGGTCCATTTCTTTCCATCGCCGCTGCTCGACAGCGTCTGTCCCATGTTTACTATTTGTTGGCGACAGAGAAACAGCCGTGCTCAAAAACAGAAAGCGCCTCCCCAAGAAACGACATGCATCGATGTGGTAGCGATGAGGCTTGGCTGCCTTGTACTGTGGATCTAGGCGCAGCGGGAAGCAGCGAACGGCTTACAGTGATTCATACGTAGGTCGTCTGCTGTTGTTTCAGTAGTAACGACTGCTATTACGTCAGCTCCCAATTAGTATTGGCCTCAACTGCTGCAGGGACTAGGTTTTGAAACAACAACTTAATAAATGATCACTTATATGTCGCGTCTTTTGACTATCCTTCATTTGTACCTACTCGCGAGTGACCATGGAAGTTTTTGGTGACTCCATGAACCAAGTTCGTTTCTCATACAATTCACCTAGCCAGCTTACTTCTATGTGCTGTGATCGAGCACTCGCTTTCGTGCCCGCTGAGTATGGCGGTCCTGCCCGGTCCTGCCCGGTCCTGCCCAATCAGGTTTGAATTTCAGTGCCCCATAGCCCTGAACCTGCTATAACGCAGTGTTAAATGTTCTGCAGTACAAGATTGCTTTCACCAATTATTGCATTACACCCGCTTCCCAGCTTGTTCTGCACCTGGGTAGCCATTCCTACGCGCCCTTACAGAAGCAATGCCAAGCAACCCACAGTTTTGTTCACAGCAGCTGCCACTTTCAGCAGAACAAGAGCGGCAAATCCTGGAATGGTACCGTTGTGCGCAAAGAGCTGATAACGGTGACCAGTGCCCTACTCTGTTGCGGCCACCGAAAATGGCGGCCATGCCCAACCAGATTCGGCGGCCACAACAGCGATTTCTCGACTTAACCTAATCATATACCTATGCCTTCGAGGGCACTGGATTGATTCAAATCTGTGAGACTGCCAGTGGCAGCGGACACTGACAATGCAAGAGGACTGTCAAGTCAAGCTGACGAGCCCCTCAGACGGCTGTTTTTGAGTACCGGCAATTCCGGCGGTTATCAATAAACTGTTATGCGTCACACAAGTGCTATGATATCAATTAAAGTTAACTGATTAATTGTATTGCGAAGCCATCTCGATTTGTTCAAGACATACTGCCAGCGTTCCAGAACTTTCGTCCAGTAAATAAACCGAAAGTATGTGCTCTTTTATGGCAGAGCAATCCAGCAGAGCAGTCCTGCAGGCGGCGCTGGGCCATAGTCAAAAGTGAGTGATCCGCGTTGGCGGAGTTGACTGCGCGTACGAGCGCGAGAGAGGAACGGCAGTGAGTATTGGCTCGCAAGAATTCGTGTGCTTCTTTGTGAGGATCTTTCAAGAGCTGTCTCACTGGTCTCTTGTAAACAGCAAAGTACTTTGAGCCTACGTCTTATTATCCGTGTTCCATAACTTCACCTCATTTCTATCCCCTCGGAGAAGCAATTAGCTCAATAGTAGTCGTATGGTGAGTTGTACTCCCTAAAATAGACTACAAGTCTCCAAGGAGCTCCTTATGCAACGGCGGGGTGATCATGTTCTCCGTGTCATTTCTTGCCATGGCCTGCTCTGAGACCGTTGTAGAGGACAGCACTGTCCCTCGTTATTTTCTACTGTAGACTGATTATAATATGGCGATTGTCACTGCTCGTTTCCTATAAAGTTTGTGCCTAGAAGATTCAGAGTCTAGTACGATTGATCTTCAAGGACCTCTGCAGATCATGCGCGCTACGAGTAACGTTGGATAAATCAGACCTCTGTCAGTGGCAGTTTCCAAAGTTTCCCCTATCAATCAAAGCTCTCTAGCTGTTCTCTGCAGCGATAATACTGACGTCTGCGGTGAGGTACGAAGCGTGTCTGATCTTCATACAGATGGTAGACTTGGAGCCGAGCCAGATCTGGCATTCATGAGAATGTACATCGAGTATGGCTGTTTATTTTGAGAAATACTAGCGAGACATCTAACAACCTACCCCTTGGAAGAGCTACGTAGTACAGAGAGTAGTTGCGCTGTTGATGGGCCCAGTGACGACGATCCGCTGAGAATATCGCCGTGTCAAATGTGAGACGGACTCCTGGTTCGTTCCCAAACTACTATGTATTTTCGGCAGATGCATGGAGTTTACTAATTGCGCCAATCGCATTCCTTACGATGTAGTATTGCTGCCCTATCCGTTACTGCTTGATGCTCTCTTGTTCTCGAAACCAATCCGTCAGGAGATCATGACCGCGTAGTAGTTATTCGGGCCGTCAGTCGTCTGTACATTCATTATACAAATCCACCTTGAAGGAGCTCATGACTCAATTTGCAGCTAGCAAGCTCAAGTGGTAATCAAAGGGGCTGCATAATGCTGCCTGTGAAGTTATGATCATGTCTTTCGTTTTGGTCTTGGTAACCCTCCATATTATCGGGAGAGCAAAACAGGCCCCTAGCTCCCTATGCGCAGCAAAGACGGAATGGGCCCGTGCAGATAGTCGAGACCAAGTCAAACTTCAGTTGACATCAGTCACATGGTCCCTGTGCCAGAGCATCTAGTTACTGACTAATTTGATTTGTTGGAGATGACTGTATCAAAAGCGCTGATCCAAGCCGCCTGGGCATCTCATGGGCTTCTCCCAGGTATGTCTGTTTTCGCATGTCTGTCATGTCATGTGGCCCAATGTCTGACAATCGGATGAATCTTTGGATGAGTGACCGATAAGAGACCTTGCAAATCTAGGAAAAGATGCCTTGTACGTTGCTGGAAACATTGTTGGCACACACTGCGCATTTGGCCCGAACAGAGTATTCAACAACGCAACAGTCACTCCGTGGTAATTTGGCGTTCCAGAATGGCGGGATCTGCGGATACGAGATCGACCAGGACGTTGACTCGAATGTTGGCAGGCCCGAGGGTAATTAATCATGTTGTGAGATGCCGATTAGCCTGCCCAGGTGCGTCTGGCTAACACGGCTGGGTCCGCTTGGGTGCGGCGAGAGCCATTCCCCCCCCCCCCCCTCTCTAATCAATTACCTGACAATGTGTTTCCATTTCCCATAATGGAAAGACCACCGGAGAGGGGAACCAGACAGTCCTCCAACTCAAGATGGTTCCAGAGCGAACGAGGGTTTTCAGGCACGACAGGGAACAAGTGCATGGCGCTACATCTGGGCGACTCTTGGCTCGAGGTTTGAAGTACAGTCAGCCCTAAATTGCTCCGATAGACTGCTGTTGGTGGGGGTTTCGAAGATTGATTTGTCTTGGGAGGGCTTCATGCCCCAATGCCCGCAGGGGTTTTCGCCGGACTAGAATCCTGTAATTGCTTATGGAGGAGTATCACATCGGTCAGGAGCTGGCAGACGAAGGCACTCTGGCACTAAAGTGGCCTGGGCGCATTTATTGGATCAAGAGCCTGTGTGGTGGTCCTAACAAGCATTCCTCGGAGAAATAGATATCGGTGGGTATTGCGCGAGGATGCTCCCGCAACGTTTGCCTCGTCCTGTAACAGTACCGCACTAGGATCCGGACACCATCCCCGGCAAAACAGAACAGAGAAAAGGGCAAAGGCCAGACCCTGAACCTAGCGCAAAAGGGGTGGCTCCTTGCACAGGCCAAGTGAAAGGGTACCGTAGCAGCAGTTTTGGGGCTCACGCAGCAAGCGAAGCCACGATTTGCAAAGAATCTGAAGCAGATTTGCTGCACAGTACAGGCCTTATCCATCGTGTTGCCATGGCTGGGGGTTTGCTTTGGTGGAGAGGAGGTTCAGTCGGTGGAGATGAGCTTTCGGGCCGTGTCAACCGCAATACATAGGCTTGGCTGTTGGGCCTGTCATTTTATGGCAGCCGGCCAGGGCGAGATTGAAATGTAGCGCCAATACGACCCGCCCCTTGCTGCACGTCCCTGCAAGGTGCTGCCAACTGCATGCCTGGTCTGGGTCCTGGGTTGTTCTCGAAACCAATAGAAGCTGTGCACACATGGCAGGACAGGGTACGTAGGTAAAAAAGAATCCCTTGTCTGGCCAGGAGGACTCGTCGTCGTCGTCGTCGTTGTCGTTGTTCCTCGCTCTGCGTACTTACTTATCGTAGACATAGAAAGGGAAAGAGGAGAACGTAAGAGAGGAGGGAGAGGGATGACCACGGCTTACATATAGGCTAATTACATGCTGCTGTTCATTATCAAACGTATCGAGATAATTTTCCATTGCACCCATAATCTTCACGATTGCCACGCGTACCTACGGGGGGCTGGTACCCAATAGGCTAGACTGGTCACATGCTGATAGGGTGAAGAGAGCGAGGAGATCAGACCAGGGCCGATGAGTTATTCTGTTTCCTCTTGCATGACAGTGTATATTTTTTTTGTTGTGTTTGTTTTGAGGGGGGGAGGGGGGTGTTTCGCTCAAGGATAGCCGCTGGCGTGTTATTAGGCGATGAAGCAAGAGTAATAATTTGTCTATCCGGACGAATGGCGGCCAGCTGGCTAAATAAGACAAGCCACCTAATTTGGAACCCTGGTACCAACCTACCACACCGCGGAGATGTTTCCACCTTGGCTATCTCAGCCCAAGTGCCGTGAAAGCGCATAGGTAAGGCGTTCATAGTTGGCAGCTGTGCACACTGACTGCAAACTAAAGGCGGCTGTGTTGCTGCTGCTGCTGCTGCTGCTGCTGCTGCTGCTGCTGCTGCTGCTGTTGATGATGATGTGAATCCTGCTGGATTTGCATTCTTATACACGGATGGTATGCTTACAACTAGGACTACGGAATCCTTCTTGTTAAGCAGGAGTCCTGGCTTGTAGTAGCTGTCATCCTGGGGGGCTGGGCTCTCGTTAAGCTCTCATATCCCCGAAGTGCCAGCTCGGCTTCCGCCCGCACATCCCCACGCGTTACACAGTACCTTACACCCCATCCACTGCAGCTGGAGCTCTTCCTCCTGTGATACTGCGCGCAGGCGCCGCCCTGCAGACGGAGAGCATCATAGTAGCTCCTCAGCTCAACCCAATTGTCATCACGGGTGGTTAATAGTACGGAAACACCAGGCACGGTCAGGAATAATAGGCTGGCTGAGCCTGACGGGCCTGACTGGTATGCAATGTATGTACCATAAATATGTAAAGTAATGCACTATAACTGCATCATCTCTCTCTCTCTCTCTCTCTCTCTCTCTCTCTCTCGTGTTTGGCCTCTCCAGGGATACGCCGCGTTCGGGTTTCAGCAGCTGGTGTCCCTTCAGCCTGAGGCTGCTTGCGCTTGGGCGTTGCTGAGCTCCCTTGTCCCGACGACGGCATGTCTGACGCCTTGATGCTATCCATACAACGCATGATCACAGCCTCGGCCCCCAAGATTCCCGTGTTCAGTGCTACTGTGGTATGTACTTACAAACGACGTTTGCTCCCTAACTCATAGTGCTACTTTTAAGTTGTAGGTCGTGCATGTGCATCAAACAAAGGCACCAAGAAGATCGGTCCCATGACATGGAATGCTGTGCAAATCCTTGTTTCCCCTGTCTTGGTTTTCTTCATCGTCGTGCCAAGTGCCCATCAACTCCATCTGACCACCCCGGCGGGACAATCTGGTCCCAGGTTTAGGCTTGGCCGTGCGCATTGTTCAGAGGAAAGAAGGAGGAAAAAGAAATCCGGGAGCACCGGCAGACCAGACCTTTAGGGGGGGCGCATGACTGTTTGGCGTCCTGGATGGGGTCGAAGAGGTGGGACCACGGGGAGGTGGGAGCAATTGCCTCGTACCGTTCGCCCGGGAAGGTCGAGCTAACAAAGCCGACCCCAGATTTTCCCCAGGTGGATCCCGCTGGGCGTCCCTGTAGAAGTATCGGGTACACTTGGGTGGAAGAGGAGGAGAAGGAGGAGGATGCCAGTGATGTGTAACATAGTTCTCTCAGCCTACTGCTGCTGGACTTGTGTGGTTAGTAGGTGTCTTGGTCAATCCCGATTTTATTCCGGCGCCGCGTGGGCGGTCATCGCTCTTCTTTTCTTCGTCCTCTTCCCCTCGTCCCCCTCAAAGAGACCACCAAGATCGACACTTTTAGAGGCTACTGACGCAGACGATCATAGGATTGGATGAATCGAGCAAGTGTCCACCGGAAGAGGTGTTTTAGCTGGCCGGTCAAGCGGAGAGGGCGGGACAGATCCCCCCCGACTTTTTGTCAGGCCGAGGCTGAAAGCTTTGACGTTCGCAGAGAAGAATGAAGGCGGGAGGACGCGATTGGGAGGAAGAGAGTGAGAGGGAAATCAGAGAAAGAGAAGACCAAGACCAGCTCAGAGGTGGTGGAAGGGCTGTCGAGTGAGTGGCCCATCAACTGGTGTCCTCATTTCCTCCGTCCTGGGTGTGTGGGCCTGGGGTAGGGCTTACCTGGCTATGCCCTACGTGTAGCACTGCTCCAGCATGCATATGCATCGCGCGCATGTGTCCGTTATTTTCTTTTTCCCTTTTCCCCCTCCCCCCTCTTCCTACTTGAGACTAGGCCCAGAAGTGCGTGCTCAATGTTGTCCTCGATCCCGTTCCAGGCAGGTCTTGCGTCAAGCTTTGGACTGCGCCCGCGTCATCCAATTCAATCGCATGCATTGCAAGACTGGGGTGGTTCTGAAATCTCGAGCGACCCAGGAAATGGGGATTTCCCCTGGAGAGTCAGAGAGGAGAATGCCACGCTGTGTCGTATGGATGTACATATGCATGCACACACACACACACACATCAACACATACACATGCATACGACATGGCCATGGTACCCTGCGGAGTCTCTCCTGAGCGAACGGCAAAACACCAGCCGAGACGAGTATAACAGCTCCAGTCATAATGCATGTAGACGTAACATGAGCAACGCGTCTAAATTGTTTCTTTCTGTTTCCTTTTCTGGTCTTCTCCTCCCCCTCCCTCCCCTTCCCCCCCTCCCAGTTGCGTGACGAGAATGTGTATGGTGTATACTGGAACCTGAGCAGGGGCAATGTGATTGTGTGGTTCGGTCTCTCTCGCATCTCGTCTCATCTGAACCATCAGTCAACTGTAAAAATAGATTCCTGTCACTGTGAATATGGATCATTTTCTTCTTCTCTTCTTCTGTCGCCTTTCCTTCCCGTTGGACCCTATAAATTTGTTCTATAGGTGCTGGGTTACAATACTATCTAAGTACTGTTTAGAGTGGTGAACGATGAAACGATTGACATGCACAGTATGTACTTTACAACTTCATGCTTCAAAATATTATACAGTATAGACACACACACTCTCTCTCTATCTCTTAGTCTCTCACTCTCGTCTCTCGGTTGCTACACATTGAAAGTGACCAAAATAAATTCAGAATCGAAGGGGGGAAAATCAGGTAGTACTATTTCATGTTCAGGGCAAGCAGAGACAAAAAAAAATAGATAGCCGAGTCTCAGGTACATCCAGCCCTCCTTTAGCCCTGAACGTACTGTGGTACTTTCTCCCCAGGCCCGAAAGCTAGTGCATTAAGCCCCCTACCAAAAGTACTATTATAGTAAATAGTGCCGTGCGGACTACCACAGACCTACTACGGTATGCCTATGGCATCTGCCCACCCACCCCCTGCCCGTAACTTCCCCCCCGGTGGTCCCCTCCCTACCTTGCTCGCTACGCATGGTGGTGCCATGGTAACTGTGGATACCCACCCTGGCCTTGTTCCATCACACTATGCTAACTAGGGACAGGGTCAACAGAAAAGCTAAGCTCTTCCCAGTGGGGTTCATGGGGGAGAAAGCACCCACACCCACACCTACCCTTGAAGCCCCATTGAAGCCGTAGCTGCTAGCCCCGGATCGAGAACCTGGAGCATTGGATGATCGTCATCCGTTGTTCCCTTTCTTCTGTTGCTATACCAAACAAAGCGTATATCGGGCCCTGCTGCTCCCCACGTGTAGTTGCTTTTTCTCTCCCACCCTCCGAACATCCTCCCTGTCATTGCTTGTCTTTTCTCAATCACCTTGGAAAATTTTCTCCCTACTCTTCAATGTCTTTGTGAGTAGGAAGAAAATCGAGCTGCAACAAGTCGAGAGTCCTCGGAAGACAAAAAGAAGAAGAGAGAGGAATAATCAAACAAGAAACACAACAACCCAAAAAAGAAAGACAACAAATAGTACTCTCGAGTGCATTGTCACGTCTCGTCTTATCTGGTTCTGCTCCAGATCAACTAATTGAGATCGCCAGCCCTCCTGAGACTCATCTTCGATCCCCATAACCTACTTCTCCTCCCCCTCATATAACCATAACTTGTCTCAGCAGTCGACCTTTCAAACACCAGTCGGGTTTCCACGCGCCAAACTTTTCTTCTTCTTTCATCTGTGTTCTCTTCGGATCAATTCCTCTGCCCTCCTACTTCAGCGCCCACCAGAGCACATAACGAGATGTCCGACGCTCCTATTGAGAAGGACGTTCAGACCTCTGGTCTTGATGTCGATGGCTCCAGGCCCATCCACCAGCGTTACAACCACTCCGGCAACCCTAATGCGAGCGCCCATGGCGACAATGGAGCTCGCCTGCCAGCCTTTGGCGGTGAGTTCCAGCCTGGCCTGTACAAGGCTATCGAAGGTCGCAAGCTCGCCAACCCTGCGCCCCTGGGCCTGAGCGCTTTCGCCTTGACCACCTTCGTGCTCTCCCTCTGCAACCTGCAGACCCGTGGCGTCTCCACACCTAACATCGCCGTCCCTCTGGCCTTTGGTTATGGCGGTCTTGTCCAGCTTCTCGCTGGCATGTGGTGAGTTTTATAGCAAAAACAGAGCAAGACACAGAGAGGGCGGGGACGCTGTAGGCGGCTCCCCCCCCTCTCACTCTCTCCCTCTCTACCTGTATGGTTTGGATTCGTTCTCCCGAGAATTTGTGTGCTGACCGAGGGCGTTTCCCTTCTTCCAGGGAGATGGCCGTGGGCAACACCTTCGGCGCCACAGCACTGTCCTCCTACGGCGGCTTCTGGATTTCGTATGCGCTCATCCTTACGCCCTCTCTGGGCGTCGTCGACGCATACACCGATGCCACCCAGGTGTCCAGCGTCCTTGGCTTCTTCCTCTCCGGCTGGTTCATCTTCACCTTCATCCTGCTGTTGTGCACGCTCCGGTCCACCGTCATGTTCTTCTTCCTCTTCTTCACCCTGGATATGGCCTTCCTGTTCCTCGCGTGTGCTGAGTTCGCCGACAACAATGGCGCCGCCAATACCGCCAACGGTCTCCAGAAGGCCGGCGGTGTCTTCGGCATTCTGGCTGCCTTCCTCGCGTGGTACAACGCCTTCGCTGGTATTGCCGATACCAGGTTAGTATTACTTATATGACTATTGTTGATGAGCGAGCCACTCGCTCTGGTTTCTTGGTTCCTCCTTCTTTCTCTTTTCGACCTGATGGAAGGAGAGTTCCGGCTTCGATACGAAATGATTGAAGTTACGCGTCGACCCCAACACTCCTCGCACCCCCCCCCCCTTCTTTCCCTTCCTTGCCTCCCTTGCACACCCAATCACTTGTCGCGTTCCTATGTCACAACGATATCCTGCTCTCTCTATTGAGTTATGGCTAACCGGCTGTGTCCTCAACTCTCTAGCAACTCTTTCTTCCTCATCCCTGTGTTCCACTTCCCCTGGAGCGAGAAGGGTCGCGAGGCTCGCCTGACCAAGCAGGCGTCGCACACCGTCTAACGCAGACGAGGATGCGCCCTGTTTTGTTTGTTCCGTTTGATTGTTGGTCCGTTGCTACCGGGTCGGCTTGGGGGTCCTGTCGAGGAGGAATCTCAGGATGGACGAAAGGAGTATACATACCCACTTGCGCGAATCTAGGAGAACTGAAGAAAAAGGAGTTTGTTGTCATTACTACTCTGAGGAGTGGCCCACACTGGTCCGCTTTCTTTCTACGAGGAGGTGATCTTTTCTCTCGCTGGGCGGCAGAGTTGATTCCTATCTTAATTTATATCTCCAGAAACCAAAGAGGGTGTACTGCGCGGATATCAGTACCAAAGCACACAATTGTGCTTCGTATGTGGAATTGGAAAAGAAAAACAGAAAGAGAAGAAAGAAGAAAAAAATGTTTTCCCCGCCTATCGCTTATCGATTCTCTGAGTACCGACATGTACCGTCGACAGTTCGCCGAGACCTTGTCGCTTTCCAGCGCCAGTGGAGACTTGGGGGCGTATGAACTTTAATACAACTATATTTACTTGAAAAGTTTATCTCCTAATTGAGACGTATGATCATGATGTGGTTGCGACACGACATCTTCACATTTTGAGATCGCGAGAACGTGTGACTCTGAGAGTCAGTGTCATGAGACCACTGAGAGGCCAGCCTAGCAGGATGGCCATCTGACAATATCAGCCCATGCCACCTCGGACACTACCAAAGTACCGCCGGCACCCACCAACTTCATACCAATTCGATTGCGCCAAGTCAGGCGAGTCACGGATCGTTCGTCACTGCCACACAGCTCTTCATAGAGGATGAGTACCAATCCGTGCCGTCATACAAAACGATTTCTTAATTTATTTAGCCGATAGAGTTGAGCCCACCCATGACCATGTATATCCGTAACTGACGGCTGATAATATCGATCATGAACCACCCAGCCTAAAGCGATGCCTCATCGTGAAATACAGATGGATCTTCCAAAAAAGAACAAGGACAAACGTCCCGGCCTCTTGCCTTGTGCGTCTAAATAAAATCTTCTGAAAAAGGTCATTGCCTCCGCCTTCATGTATGAATAATCATTGATGTAGACCATTGCCCCAGAAAAAAACAGAAGGAAAAACCATATAAGGTGGAAAGAGAAGAGAAAAGGAAATATAAGTAGAGGGGAGGGGGGGTTTTGGTGGTTGAGCACCAGCAGACTTCATGCCTAGTGCGCCCTGCGTCGAGACATTTTCCGCCCCCTCTTGACACTGGGCGAGGCTGACACCATATATGACCCGTCGGTCACGGTTGCGAGTGATCTGCCGCTTGAAAGGCTGCCGTCCTTCGAACGGTTGACCCTATCATCCGCAGCGACGCTGTCATCAGCGTCCATAGCACCGTGTGCGGCGGTTTGTGGGGCGAAAATGCTGTCTGCATAGAACTCAGCAGCATACGTGGCGGCTGCAGGCTCGAGCGTGCTTAGGACAACGGGTCCTGGTCCCATGGGCATGCCCGTGGGACCTGAGATGAGGGGTGAAAATGGCTCCTCGGAGCTCTGTCCATGTTGGATGTTGCCGTCGAGGCTCCAGATGCTCAGTGCCCAAGGGCCACCACAAACGGTGGAGTTCATGGGATCGCCGGCACAGCTTATATTGCACCCTTCATCACCCGTCACGGTCGAGCTCACAAGCGTGTTCCCGCAGAAGCATTGAGATCCGTCCTCGGTTCCAGCAAGAATGAAACCTTGTCCCTGGCAGAAGTCGATGCATGCTTCGTTCGTCATCCCGCCAGCAACAGTCAACAATTGAGAACCCTTCAACGCCCTGTCTTGGTCGTCCTGATAACAGCCAACGAATTGATAGCCGCTCGTAGCTGGAAGCTTGGTGGCAAATGCAACATTAGAACTTGGTGTCGAGTACATATGTACAACAGCGCCGGCCGTTGAGGGGGCCGGAGCACAGAACCATCCATCTTGACAATGATAGCAAGGCCACCCGTACCCACAGGGAGCCGGCAGCGCTGGGGTCTGCAGAGGCGGACAAAACCAACCGCCTAGACAATCATCGCAAGTGTACCCTTGGCCCGGGCAGGGACATCCACCGGAGCCATCTGCTCCTGGAGACCCTCCGGAACCGGCTGGGGAATCACCTGGAGCGCTGGCATAGGATGCAAATGCGGAGGGACACGTCGTCACGAAGTCGGTCTGTGTCTCCGTTGAGGTGATCAAGGCGGTGATGGTCTGAACGTAGTATATGGTGGTCTCTGCGACAGCCGCTGTCGGTGTGGGGCTGGGCGATGCCACTGCGAAGACCATGTCAGCAACCGAAATAGGTTGACTGGAGGGAAGGAAGAAAAGGGGCTCACCTGGTCCAGGGATTGCTGATGAAGGCGAGGCTGGAGCCATGAGAGAGAGCTGCGAGACTTGATTGATCAAGGACGATAGTCCCGACAGTGCAGAGTTCGCAAGAGGGTCAGCTGTCAGGCTACTAGCGGGGGCTGCGGTCGCGGCCGCGCTCAGCACCGATGAGCTCAAGGAAGATAGCAAGGAGGCGAGCTGCGGAGCGCTTGACGGTGGGCTTGAGGGAGGCGTGGCGGGACCGAACGGGAGGCTCTCGACGAGGGTCAACGAGGCGGAGACTGAAGGAGGCGCCGCTACTGTGGCTGTTGATGGAGGGCCAGCCGTCACCGAGATCTGATCACACGGGACACCGAAGACGAGCGCCGTCCCGCCGACAGTGTCTGACACCTGGCAGAGGAGCCCCGCCGCATTGGCCTGAAAAGATGAGAGAGCATCTGACACCAGAGGCTGAAGACCCGATGGAAGTCCGTCGACGACCCCACTTCCAATAACTGCAGCAAGATCAGAGACCTCTGGGGCGGCGCTGGCCACAGCAGAGGACAGGCTATCCTTCATGTTGTCTAGAAGCCCAGCAAAGTCGTTGACCGCGTCCGGATCTGCGCTCAAGATAGATTCCATCTGGTTCACGGCGGAGAGTGCTGCAGCCGGGATACCAGTGGCGAGAACGGGAGCAGCGTTGAGGATAGATCCAACCTGGTCAGCCACGCCACCGGCCACATCTGGCGCAGAGTCCAAAAGGTCGCTCGTCGCGTTCAACGCACCAGCAAGATCATTTCCAACGTTGTTGGCAAGCTGAATCCCGGCTGCCAATGCAGACGGCAGGCTGCCGAGAACTGCCGAAACCTGACTCTGGAGGTTGTAAACAGCTGTGGCGGGATTGGCCAGGACAGAGGCTGGGTCGGGAGCGATGGACATCAGAGGACCCAAGACATTGGCAGAGAGCTGACCCAGGAGACCAACCCCGCCGCCGTTACCTTGGTCTGGCGAGCCAAGAATGCCGTTCAACGCTGACGCGACACCATCGAGGACACTGAGACCAGACAACAGACCACCACCAGAAGCTCCTGTAGTAACAGCTGGTGGCGCGGTAATGATTGATGTGGGCAGGATTTGGGAGGGAGCGGCTTGTGACAAGGCACTGAGGAGTCCACCAAGAGGGCCATCATTGCCCCCAGGGCTGCCGACCACGGGTGTGACGCTGGGCACACCAGCTAGAATGGTCATGACTGAGCCAAAAAGATTGGGTTCAGCGCCAGAAGATGGAATGGGAACGGAAGGTACAGTCAGAATGTTGGGAAGAAGAGTGCCCAGAGCGCCGCCGCCGCCATGCCAGCCCAAGATAGATGCCACAGCGGAGAGTGGTGGTGTTCCGAGAGGATTGGGCAGGGGCCACGGAATCTTCTCGTTGTCCTCTGGATTCATGTTTGCAACCGCATTCACTCCATTAACATCACCACCGTTGAGAGCAGCAAGCTCTGCGTCATGATGCTCTTCGTTGGTAGAGTCACCAGGTGGACCTGGAGAGAAAGGACCCAGCTCAGACTCCCAAGTCCGGCGGGCAACAGTGCCGGCGCGGGGCCCAACAAAGGCCGGTGAGCCCGCCAGGACTTTGAGACCTTGGCCGAGAGAGATCAGACAGAGTACAGCAACACAGACGAGGCTGCACATGGCCAGGGACCGGGACGTGAGAGGGAACGGCTGCATCATGGACGAGGACGCAGCGCAGACGCGCCAGTCAAGAGGGCAGTTGAACGGATCAGCACGCTCTGTCGTCGATCAGACAAAAGGTAACGTGAAAATGAGAATGACCTGAGAAGTGGGAGGGAACAGGATGAGATGGTCAAAAGTGGGTTTGCCAAAAATCAGGTCCAAAAAAAACCAAAAAAGGAAGAAAAGGAGTGTGGGTGGTGGGTGACGGTGTATTGGGACGGGACCAAAAGATTCGAAGATGATGAGGAAAATTCTCGGATCCAGCTTGGGACAGCAGGGAATATAAGGTAGATTGAAACTCTCCTAGTGCCTGACTTGTGCCTTCTCAAACTGGTATGTCGATACTTCCCCGTGTTGGAAGAGGTTCTGCTGAACTCGGTAGCAAGGCAGCGACCATCGAGTAAGAAGGAAGGATGAATAGACGACCACGAGAAAGTCGTATCTCCAAATTTACGAATGATGACGCGATGCTGCGATCTCCTTGGACTGCACCTTCCTCTGACGGATTCTCTTCTGGGACGAAGGCTGTGGGTTTCCATCCAGGAGATATCTTTCCGTTGTTGAGGTTGTGAGCCATTTTACAACGTGAGATTGTCGATCTGCTCGTCTCTCATCGACTTGTGTCCTTTTCTTTGCAAGGTGGAATAATAGCACACCCTGCTGTTGTCTCGTGTTGTAGGAAATTCACCGTGACGAGGGCTATGGTAGAAGCTCGAGGCAGTCTACTGCTCTGAACCCTCTTCAGAGCATCGGAAGTCTTGATTTGCGGATGATGAGCATCAACGATACTAAACAGAAGGGCACTCTTCTCGTCTTGCGGGCCATTGGTCAACTTCTGTGCTGCCAGCGTTACGCGAGAAGGAGCATTCTCCACCGAAGACCGCCGAGACCTCATATTTGTTCCTATCATGGTATTGTTGGTCAACTTGAACAAGCTGTAGGGGATGGTCGGTCCTGAAAGGGTATCATCAGCCTGTCGGTGCTCAAAACTTAGCGCAACACAAAGGACGACTCTCGAGATGATCCTAGTCACATGGGACGCATTCTTTTATCTATCATCATTGAAATAACGTGATTCGGTATTTTCTCTCTCTCTGAGAATTCTGGCCGGGCCAGTGAGTCCTCATTTCGTAAAACCTGGCTGGAAGACATGACCAGTTTCCGTACCCATGCAATTAGCAGACCTCAAGACGCCTCTCAACATAATCGACCATCCTCACGCGCGTTCCGCGTCTAGTAGCGCTTCTCGGTACGCAGGGTGTCGGCGAACTCGTCCAGGGGAGACCTGATGAGCTTGGTCTCCTTCCACAGGTTGGGAGTGAGGAAGCCGTAGGTGTTGGAGATGGCAGCGAAAGTGGCCTTAAGAGTGTTTTCGAGGGTCTTGGTGGAGCCGGCAGAGGAAGTGTAGGCATCCTCGATACCAGCAAGCTGGAGGAGACGCTTGACGGCGGGGGAGGCAACAAGGGAGGTACCGCGGGGGGCGGGAATCAGCTGTTGTTGGGGGGTAGAACGTGTCAGCAGACGAATTGCGGGTGCACGGCCATGTCTGTCCGGGACGGGCGGGTGTGCAGAGTGGGAAAGGAGACAAGACTTACCCTGACGGTGACCGAACCGCACTTGCCAGACTCCTTGACGGGGATGGAGTGAGGTGCACCCAGGTTGGTACCCCAGTAACCACGGCGGATGGGAATGACGCTCAGCTTGGCGATGATGATGGCGGCGCGGATGGCGGTGGCAACCTCCTTGGAGGTCTTGATACCCAGACCGACGTGGCCCTCGGAGTCACCAATAATGACAATGGCCTTGAAGCGGGTGCGCTGACCGGCACGGGTCTGCTTCTGGACGGGCTTGATCTGTTTTGGGGGAGGAAAGGAAGACAAGAATGTTAGCGTCACAACCAAGCAGGTATAGAGCGCCATTCAGCTCGAGAGCAACGTGAGATGCAGGAGATAAGGGCCATGCCGAGTGCGCACCTTCATGACCTCGTCCTTGAGCTTGGGCAGGAAGAAGTCCACGATCTGGTACTCCTTGATTGGGAGGGAGTGCAGGTAGATCTCCTCCATGCTCTTGATCTTGCCGGCCTTTACCAGACGGCCCAGCTTGGTGACGGGCTGCCACTCCTTCTCCTCGCTCTTGCCACCACGACGGCCACGGCCACGGCCACGACCACGACCACGATCGCCGCGGCCACGATCGCCAAAGCCACCACGGGCAGGAGCACCACCTCGGTCAGCCATGATGATGATTGAATAGACTGGTTGTCGATCGACCTGACTCGAATCGGTTGTCGGTGTTGGTTTGTCGAAGAGGCACAAACGAGATGGGCCTTTTTCGGAGGGAGGGATTGGCGTCGAGAGAGTTGTCGACTGTAGACGGTGGTGGTGATGGTTTTGGAAGATTAGAAAGGTGCCTCACCAGCAGAAACTGCGAAGTTCTGGGCTAGTCTGATTGGACAGTCTCGGGGCTTGCACTCTAGGAATTTCTCAGTGGGGAACACGCCGTGACCCTTGTCTGGCCGTCTGGGGGGGGATTTTGCGGCAGAGTGCGCCCTAGCAGTTACCAGCCGAAAACCTGCCGCTCATCACGTGTAAAATCAGCTGACTTTCAGAACCCGAACCCTGATATTCCGAGCCCCCCAACCCTCTTTGGCTTCTACAGTATGTTCTCCTTCCATCTATTACATATGTCCATTTATGATTTACTCTCACTTCGAACTCTGAGATTCTCTGACCATAGCAGGCAACATCTTGTCTATCAATTGGTGTTCAATCGGCGCCCTTTTTACAATCTCAAAAACTAGAGTAGCACGTATCTCCCTTACTACACTCCCAAAAGGGAGGTGCAGAGGTACCAGTCTGGTGCTGACTGCCATTGAGACACAGGTACGTAATGATGCCCCTACGGTACATGAACTTGCTAAGTACCCCGCATCTGCTGGCGAGTTTCAGTGTGGAGTCTCGCCTCTGCCCTGGAGCCCGGCCTCCCCCCGCCCCTGCGGCCTATACATGGCAGTTGCGCCATTTGCATTCAGAGTGCCTGCGTGCACACTCTCTTACGGAGCCTTGACCGTTAGAGGGGCGGGGAGGATGGGGAAAGCGAGCCACCTAGCTCAACAGACCCATTGCCATCTTCCTCACCTGTTTGTGTCTTATCTTTGGATTTGGCAACGCATGGCATATTCTCTCTTTGTCTCTTCCACTCAATATAGACTTTTGAACTCTGTTATGTATGCACGTTCTGCTGTGTGCTCAGAACACGACACGAAGGTACTGCAGGATGATCTCCACTCGTGGATTCAGACAAGGGGGACAACCTTCATGGACTGGTTTGGACTTGGGATGGATGAGATCAATCGACCACCTAAATAAATATGGACACACCGTCTGCTTCAACCTTCTCCCTCCCAACTAGTCAGGTAGAACAACAAATCCACCTCTCCCCCCCCCTCTTCTCTTTCATCCTTCTTCCGTCACTTTTCATATCCTCCTCAAACATGATATTAGCTCTCCAGAAGATGAGGCGAGGTCTCCTCCTCTGTCAAACTGTGTTGCTGTCCACTCATGTCCTTCTCGCCCGCGGCCAATCCTTCGATCCCAACGCAGCTAAACCTGAGATCTGGAACCCTCTGAACGTGGTGCGTGCTTGGAGAGAGAAGAGCAGTTCTCGTTCTTTTGATTCATGCCTCTCTGACCAAACAAAGTTCGTTGTTTCTGACTTTGATTTTTAGGGGACCAACAAAACAACAAACACCACCTACAACAACCCCATCTTCACCCAAAACGTTGGTGACCCGTGGATATCAAAGTATACCGATATCGACGGCCAGCAGTGGTACCTGTTTACTTACACCACCAATGACAACATCACCCTCAGGCGTAGCAAGGCCTTGACCGACAACTGGGACCATGCTGAAGAGCGGGTCGTCTTCAACCCCGACAACACGGGCGGCGAGGCCTGGTCCACGAGTCTTTGGGCCCCCGAGATTCATAATATCTCTGGTACCTTCTACATCATCTTCACCGCGACCCCAGACGCAGACAACCCCCCTCCGCTGCAGGATGCCCTCTGCCCCATCAACTGTCCTGCTGTGAACCACCGCATGTTTGTCCTGGAAGGCGGAGGGCCCGACCCGTGGCTGTCCGAGTTTACCTTGAAGGGCATGCTCGACACCTACGACCAGTTCGCCATCGACGGGACCTACTTCTTCCACAACGACCAAATGTACCACGTCTACTCGTGCTGGCAGGAGAAATACTCAGCCTGGCCTGCCAACCTCTGCATCACGCACATGTCGGACCCGTGGACCGTCGACACAAGCTTCACAAACCGCAGGATCATCTCGGTGCCCAGCGAGCCCTGGGAGAGGGTCCCCTACGGGCGGCCAGACACGCGCCTGGCGACCAACGAGGGCCCGCAGCAGCTCGTCAACCCGACCACGGGCCAGAGCTTTATCATCTACTCGGCCGCCCGCGTCAACACCCCCTTCTACTGCCTGGGCATGCTCGAGCTGGTGGGCGACGACCCCATGGAGTACCAGAGCTGGCGCAAGCACAGAGACGGCTGCGTCTTCCACCAGAACACCCTCGAGGGCGTCTACGGCACCGGCCACGCCAGCTTCACGACTAGTCCGGACGACTCCGAGCACTACCTCGTCTACCATGCCCAGACCACCGCGGAGCCCCTGGGCGACATCTCTCGCACCGTCCGGGCGCAGAAGTTTACCTGGAACGACGACGGTACCCCCAACTTCCCACTGGCAAAGAATGGTCCGTTTCCTGTGCCGGCAGGGCAGAATGGACAGGCCATGTCGGCTGGAGAGGATTATTCTTTTTTCTCGGATCAGGCGGGCGATACCTTCCAGGTCATCATGTGACCCAGCCAGAAGGTGTCTTGATGGAATGCCATGAATTGATTATCAATGACGTGTAAATGATAGACGGCCAGTATATTGCCGCGGGATGGATGGTCCGGCTCGAGGAGTGTCAACCGTGGGGGACCTTCTCTTCTCTTCTGCTCCGGAGGGCTCGGGAGTCTCCGTGGATGATCCGATCACCCGTCCCTATACGCCTCCTCGCATTCATAAATCGATACGTCTTCCCACCACCAGAGGGGATATATCTTTTGGTTTTGTACAGAGTCACAGTGGTAATATGAAATAACTTTTATCTTTTCAACTACATGTCAAGGTCCTCAAGAGCAATTAACACAACGACAACTGATACTGTTACTATTACTACTGCCACCACTACTATCACCACCAGCAATGATAACCGTCATGGCGCTGGCAGGCGTTCACCACTTCAAGCTTCCCTCCTCAGACATAGACAGGACCGTGGCGTTCTACACGACCCACCTCCCCCTCACCCACCTCCCAGAGCTCAACCACATAGACGCCTCGACGGGCTCCGTCTATGCCAAGATCCTCAGACACGCCCCATCGCGGACCACCCTCGAGATCCGCAACGCGCCCGAACAGGCCGCCAGCGAGAGGGGCTGGGACCCCATCACCTGGGCCGTTCAGGGCCACTCGGACCTCGTGCGGTGGAGGGAGCACTTCATCTCGGCCGGTGTCCGGCACACGGCGGTCTACAAGGGCGTCACAGGCTGGGGCTTGACTGCTGAGGATCCGGACGGGAGGCTTGTTCGGTTTTATACCCTAGAGGAGCACGAGGTGACGGCTGACGTGGACCCCGTCGTTGCCACCAAGTTTGAATGAAGGGCGTCTCGCGCTTGTTTGGATGCAGAGAAAAGCTTAAGAAGAGTAAATATAAAGATTAGACAAGGCGATGATGATCAGGAGTCTCTGTGCCAACCGTGATAACAGCGCCGACACTTGCTCGGTTCGGGACAGCAGTTAATTAATCGGCAGCTGGAGGGTATGGGATGCCAACGACTTTGCAGACGCACCTTTGCGATAGAAATCAGTAAATATCATGAATAAACAATCTTTTGCTGCACTGTAATTGAATTTGTAATTTCCAGGACTACTTGATTAGTAGCACAGTACATAACCCAGCTCTCTCACACCTGACGATTTCCAGCATGTCCAGCAACGAGTCCCATCTCTGGGCTCGATATTGGCTTCATCTTGCCCTTTGCCCTCGTCTTCTTCTTTGAGTTTTTCTTCTTCTTCCTTCCGCTTGTTACCTTTAAACCCGTTTATATGTACCACGCCTCTTTATGTCCAGGTCTTTTTCGGTGTGTGACTGGGTGGGTATTGACAAGACGAGAAGTTAAAGCAAAACCCTTCCAAAAAAGGCAAATAATAATAATAAGAAAATGTACAGATTTCCGACCGATCCGTATCCGAGCCCGCGATATATGCGCGTAGGGTATCCGTGACAGTATATCAACAAAAGAGACAAAAATCGACAGTAGAGTGGTATGGTAGAGGTCGCAAACAACAAAGAGGACGGTACTGGTGAAGAACCGTCCGACCCAAGCCCTGCCAGGTCCTCCGCCATTGAAAACATTATCAAGAACGCCAAATGCAATGTATCCCACCATATTACCTTCCCGTGGGTGAAATGAGAACCGATCCAAACCCCAAGATGCGCGCAACTAACTTCCTCTCGGCCTCGAAGGAAAGAACAAAACAAAGAAAAAGGGAAAATTTGGCGCAGTGCCTGGAGTGGAGATGTTGCAAAAAGTCAAACAGGCAGACACACGCAAGGTCCGCCGCCACTATTCCACAATGCTATTGCCTCCGTGCGTTTTTGTAACCGAAGAGGGAATTCTCGCCGGGCAATTCGTATCACAGTGACTCTCCTGAAAGAACGATGCCACTGTCCCTATCTTGAGCTGCTTGTTTGCCGTCGGCCTCGCCGGCCGGCCGTAGACGCTCGATCCGCAGCCGCAGCGTCTCGTCGGCATCCTCATGTTCGCCTTCATCTGTCAAGTCCTCATCCTGGTCGAGCTCATCGCTGCGCTTCTCGTCGTGGTGGTCCCAAAGCGCGGCTCCGTCGTAGATGAAGGGCTTCTCACCGTCCTCGGGTGCAGCGTGACCACCCACCTCCACCTCGCTGACCCGGACCTGATAGGCCAGGGCCCTTTGGCCTTCCCTGATCAGCTCCTCGGTCCAGCCCAGGCACCTTTTCAGACTCTGATTCATCTTCTGGCTGTCGACGAGGAGCTGCTGGTGTTTGGATAGGTCGACCTGCAGTCGTTTCTCATCACGCTTCCTATGCCGTGCATCTCTCGCGGCCATCGTGCTGGGGCTTGTCTGTGCGGAGCCTGTCGAGTCCGACTCGGACAGCTCCTCCGAGTCGAGGTCCTCATCGTCCGCATCCAGCTCTGAGCCCTCTTCGCTGAGGTCTGACAGACTTAGGTCGTTGAGCGGGCCCTCCTGCGCCTCGCTCGCAGTGGAATCGGAGACAGTCCGAGACGGAGCGGCAGTGGTGCCAGCCGCCGAGGAGAGTCGGCCTGCTCTGGACAGCCTTTTGAAACGTCTTAGCTCGTTGGTCTGCTTGCGCAGCTGGCGCTCGAGGGTTCGGTTGATGGCCTCGAGCGAGGCATTGGTAATTTGCAGGTCCTGGACCTTACGCTCACGGCGCGCGTTGGCGACGAGCTCGTTGAGCGGGTCATTGCCGCTGGCCGACTTGGGGCTTGTGAGGCCCGAGACTATGCTCTCGTTGTCATCATGGTCTGCTGCCAGCTCCTCGGCAGCCTGCAGCACCGAGGCCATGGACAAAGCCGGGTTGGTGAAACCAAGCGGGGATGCCATGGGAGAGCTGGACGGCTGGACAGGGTCGGCCACCGAGCTTCCAGAGCGCGAGTGACCAGAGGACCGCCTCGGAGGTGTCTCTGCGCTGATACGCCGCAGGCTGGCGGTGTTCTGGCCCAGGTGAGGTGCTGAGGCGACTATGCTGCGCCTCTCAGCTATGGTCGGGCCCGCCGAGCTTTGAGTCGGGATATGAGGCTGAGACGTAGGCTTGGGCGGTGAGGGCGCCCTCGGAGGCACAATGGCAGGCGACTGGGAGGCGTGTGCCGATCTCCCCGACGCAGCCCGAGAGCTGGTCGAGACGACTGAGCTGGACCCGGAAGTCATAAGGCTAGGTTTCAGATCTGGGGCCCCATTGGCGTACATGAACTTGCTTGCCAGCGGGTCCTGCGACGGAGCAGCCAGTGTGGGCGAGTATGGAGCGGAAGCCGTCGTGTTCGGGCCAGATCGAGAAGGCAGATTGTTGCCATTGGCATAGAAAAACATCGAGCCCTTCTGCTGTAATGTTGCTGGCGCTGCTGCTGGCGTCGACACCACTGGTGTTACTGGTTGGGACCTGGTCTGGGCAGGCAGTTTGTCGGGCTTTGGGGCATCGCTCGCGTAAAAGAACTTGGAATCACGTCCCACCGCGGGCGAGCCATTTTGTTTCGTGTGGTCGGCAGCGTGAATAGACTCGGGCTGGCGAGCCGACCTACGGGGGGCGGGCGCTGCGAGAGTAACAGTCTGTCGCTGAGGGGCGGATGTAGGCGCGGGTCTGGAAGTGGTGCTCATGGTGGCAGCGGACAGCTTGGGGGTGCCCTGTGTCCTCCTGGCCAGGGTGGGCATCTGAGGCTGCTGGCGCGACGTCGAGGTCGTCATGGGACTAGATCGATCGTACGGCATCCTGGCCGAGGAGGACGAGGTGGTGGTGGTGGAGGAGGAAGTTAAGGAGGCCACAGGCGGCTCTCTGGTGGTGGAGGAGCGGGAGGTGTTTATGTTCCTCATCTTGTCGGCAGCATCTTGCCGGGTAGAGATGCAGGTTCGCTCGGTGGGGCGGGTTGCAGTTCGGGTTGGAAGTCGGTGTAGGAGAAGAACGGCGGGGGGGGGGGGGGTGACGAGACAGTGGTGACGAGTCGGAGATCGAAGGCGAAAGCGTGATGTGCTGAGGAGTTGCGTGTTGGATCGATCTCCAGCAGACAGGATTAATTATGCTACTGTATGGTGTATAGGGCGGGTGTGTCGCGTAAAGGACAATCGCGGTCTGACTGTCTGCGTATGATGTAGTCGCGGTGGTTTGTGGTTGTGTTAGTGGTGGTGTTTGGTGGTTGGTGTTTGATGTTTGGTGGTGGAGAGATTGGAATGGTTGGTTGCGAGGGAACCGCTGTAGAAGTGAGGAGTGGGTTTGGGCGCTGATGGATGGGCCGTCTTCTCTGTTCTTTCCCTCTATGAGAGATCAGACGGAGAGACAGAGATGGGGAAGGGGGGGCAAGGTGGGGAGAGTACAGGGTACTGGCCTGCTGTACCGGGCTCGGCATATGTCTGATGTAACTATTACCTCCAAAGGGACTACTGCCCCAGTATGCTGGTCAAGGGCGTCCCGGGCGAACCCTGGAGGGCCAAGCGCGGCTTTGAACTGGGACTGCAAGCGGAAACGAAGTCGTGGTGGGACGGCATTTTGATGAGGCCATGACCAGTTGAACCTTTTTCCAATCAGCATGTAGTGCAGCAGTACTATGTGAGGTACATACGAACGCAGCAAGGTGTCATTAGATTATTCTTTTAGCATCGAAGTTATCAGTGTAGAGATCACCTCGGAGTGGATGGTGACCTGGAGGTACTTGCGCGATATTGCTACGCATAATTGACTATATATTGCACAGTATATCACGAATCCTTTTCATAGATGTTGAATCTATCTACCTACACGAGCAGCAACAACAAGGAAGTAGTAAACGTAATATTAATGTCCCCCGTCATCATCCACGAGGGCTCGAGGTTGACTTCGAGGCTGAAGAAGACCCAAGGCTGTTTGTTTGTCTGTCTCAAGTGTATCCCTCTTCTCACCCTCGTTAAATGGATGTGGATCTCCTCTTTTTTTGGCATTGGCACCTGAAAATGAAAACAGAATGAATAATGGGGACTGAGGACGGCGGGGCGGCCGATGGGGCAATGACTTTCTCTCCTCCTTTTTTCTTATTTTTCATATTTACTCTGTCCTTTTTTTTTTATCCCTCCTCCTTTTCCCAAATCCTTCATCCCCCCTTTCGTGTCTACTCTGCACTTACCTGCCCTCGGTGTGTGCACATTTTCCTTCATGTCAGGTTTCTCCTCTCACTTGCGCCTGGCCAGTCCGTCCTCTATGTCTAGAAGAGCAGCGGATGAAGCAGAAATATTTAGTGCTGCAACACCAGCTAGGTCTTTGCCTGAAGCAGTCCAAATAGTTCATATCCTATGTATGCATGATGTATGTATATAGATCTGTTTTATATGCCCTCCCGTTCACGCCTCCTGCAAAACTGAGGCATCCTCATCCCTGCCCCTTGCTGCAGGCAGAGACTCTGGCTGCAAAGAACCCCAGAACCCCTTCCCGTTATCCCTGCCCCTATAGCGCCCTGTCATATTCCTAGACATGTACTGTAGGACCGACCACCTGGTGCACCTGTAGTAATTAGTGAGAGCATGATTGGGCCTAACACCCACCACCCTTTCTAACCCCTCCACTAATCTTTTCACATGCGCTGTCGCAAAACAACAATCGCGCCCCCTCTCTTCCTCCCTCACTCTCGCACAGATTCATGACTGGAACCAAGGGCCTCCGAGCAGTCTGAACCCTCCCTGTCATGGCGCTGATCGGAATCTCCCTCATCGTCGCATCCTTCATCTTCGTCTGCCTGCGGCCCCCAGAATGGCTACACAGCTTCCTGAGCACCTTGGGACAGAAACGGCTGGGTGATGGTGGTCCTCCTCCTCGTGCACTACCGCCACCACCAAGACGGCCGTCGCCCGGAATCAACTCACCCGACCATGAAGAGGTCGACGAGCCCAAGAAAGACGGCGTGCAAGAGCCGACAGCACCGTCAATACAACCACCTCCTCACCTAGAATTTACTGCTCCTAGCTCGGAGGTCCCGGAGAGGGAAGAGGAGGAGGAGGAGGAGGAGGGACAAACGACCCCAAGGGCATCATCCCCCACCCCAGGCAATGATGTCGTTCCTGTCCTTGTCATTCCAGATGCTCCTTCGCCGTCGTCGTCCTCGAGAACCACACCCGATGTCGTGCTCCAACCCCCCAGGGCCGCGTCGGATCTCATGCCCCCGCCGCCCCTACCGACCACCACCACCAGCCGACCGAGACCCAGCGGCATCCCTCTGCCCAGGGCATCCTCCTCCTCCTCCTCCTCCTCCTCCTCTCCCTCCTCATCCTCACCACGGCGCATACCCACTTTGAACGGGACCCTCGACCCGGCTCCTACACGCGAGCGTAACCTTCCCGTACCCCGGCGCGGCGCACCCCTCTCCGGACGGACCGCCGCTTCATCCTCCTCCTCAGGCAGCAGTCTCTTTCCGCCTCCCACGGCCACCTCCATCCCCAAGAAGCCTTCGAGGCAGGTCGCCCTTGAGCCAGGCCACTCCCCCCTCGACTGGGCTCGCCTCGCCCAGTCGCCCACCTCCGACCTGCGCGGCCTGGGCCCCGACACCCCTTACCTGCGCGTCACCCCGAGCATGCTGCGCCAGCAGAACGGCCGCAAGGGGCGCGACGCCTGGACGGCCTTTGGCGGCAAGGTCTACAACATCCACCCTTATATCCCCTTCCACCCTGGCGGCGGGCCTGAGCTCCTCCGAGGCGCCGGCAAGGACGGCACAAGGTTGTTTGCCGAGGTTCACCCTTGGGTCAACTATGAGACCATGCTGCAGTCCTGCCTGATCGGCCTGCTGGTGGAGGAGAACGATTCCGGGAACAAGATGGAGGAGATGGACTGAGCGGAAGCTTGCTCCCTCTGCCCTTGAGAAAATTGAGACGGAAGGGAAATCCACGTCGGCGCTGGTCAGAAGGACTTGCTCTGGACTGTTTCATGGTGATCATTAGATTTTAGACAGATGCATCATAGACGCTAAGCTACACAGCACCAGCTAACGATAGGCATTCAGATAGAGGCCACCTGTATGGCTACGGTTGCTGAAAGCAAGAAGATACCCACCATCGCTTTTGAGAGCCTGAGAAGTCCGCTCCCTCCAACCTCCCTCTTTGAGGATGCGCCCTGCACGATCGTGACTCTGGGGAAGGCCTGTCTACTTGCGCTTGCCAAATCTGAAGCTCAGACCGCCGTCCTCACTGTCCTCGTCCTCATCGCTATCTTGCTGAGTGGCCCTGGTCGCCCGGCCCGCGCGCCTTTTGGCCGGCTTCTCCGCGGCCAGCGCTTCCGGTGCTGCTCGCTTGCCCGTGGCCGCCTGCGTGGACGCACGGGTCTGCTTCCGGCCCACCTGGCTTTGTTGCGTCCCCGCCCGCGAAGCTGCCTTGCCCTTTCTTGACCGGGACGGCCTGGCTGACTCCATCTCCATCACCTCCGGTAAGGAGGACGCATCGACGTCGTTGACTCCAGTATCCTCCTCTTCCTCTGCCTCACTGTCGCTGCCAATCACCACGTCCTGTTGAGTGGCGCTGCCCGCCTGGCCTTTGGTGGTCCTGGCCTGGCTCTTAGCCTGCCTCTGTGAGACACCCTGGCTCTGTGTGTTGCCCTTTTTCTTCTCCTGCTTCTGCGGGTTCTGCAGCCAGTAGTCGTCACCAATACCGTACTCCTTCGTCCTGACGGGCTCGAGTGAGATGATCACTTTGGCCTGCGGACGGACTTGCCTGTCGCCCTGTTTTCGAAATTTTTTAAAGTTCTTGAGCCCGTTCCATCTCGGGTCCCATCCTCTCTCCTCTTCGGCGTCCTGGGCCTGTCGTCGCCTGATTTCCATGGGCTGCACCGTCGTGGAATCCCGTATATCCCTGAAGTCAATCTCGCCCTCGTTGAGCTGGCGGCGGAGAAGCTCATCCTCGGCCTGTCTCTGCGCTTCTTCTTCCTGTCCGGCTTGAATGAACTGGTCGAGAAGCTCATCACCGGACTCTTCAGTAGTCTTCTTGGATTTGCGACCCTTTGTGGTCTTGATGGTCGCCTGGGTCTTGGTCTTGCCTCCTCTGCGAGATGGAGGAGACTCTGGCGCCTCGGCTGTTGGAGCGGTCGTTTCTACTGCCGGCAGAGGATCCTCGGCCCCTTCCAAGCGCAACCGTTTGATACGTGCGGCTGTCGGCGCCACCTCCTCCATGATATCGCGCTCTGGGGCATGACGCTTGCGCTGCGAGGCCACTGCAGTCGCTAATGGTTGTTGGGGTCCGTCGACATCGTCTGGCTGCGTCATGAACATGCCCTGCGATTGTTCCCCCGCAGGTGCGTTCGCTTGTTGTTTTTGTTGAATCTCAGCTGGCTCCTCTTCATTGTCACTATCCGGATCGATGTTGAAACTCTTGAATCTGCTTTTGGGCGCAGGTCGATGGCGGCCCCTCCGAGCAGGTCGTGGCGGCGGAGGCGGGGACGACTCGACTACTGAGGCATACTCTGGGGGGTTGTCAATGTTCATGGAATCATCTGCAGCACCAGCGGCTGGTATGATAGGATCCTGCACAGCTGCAGGAAAGTGAGCTTGTGTGCTGCATTTCGGGATGGCTCAAATAGTAGGGGAGGGGGGGTGGCATACCTGACTTCCGAGGGGTGGCTTCCACCTCAAGAGGCCTTCTCAGCTGCGCAGGCTCGACATCAAGTATGGCAGGGAGCAGGTCGCGCGATTCAATGGGCCGGTGATCCAGCCGAAGTGCCACCTGGTTGTAGAAGCTCAGAAACCACCCGGCGTCTGCATCCTCTCCAGGTGGCACATATCTCACGACAACCACTCCTCGTCCTTCGCTGCCGTCTTCAAACTCGCCCAAGCCCTTCTCTCCAGCGATCCCCTTCACATAGCGGATGAAATCATTTATATCTGTCTTCCCTGGGGAAATCTCTCTCAGGAGGGCTTTCCCCTTTGCACTCGTGAGGACCGGAAGCAGTTCCTCATAGCGCTTGCGCTCGTAAAAGATAAAGGTGTATCCGTCAAAGATTTCCTTTCTCCGCTCATCAGGTGCGAAGGCCGCGTCTGGCTGATCAGCCCCGGGGCCATCAGTCCTAGGCGGCAAGTACTTGGTCGCATCCGGCCAGTTGCCTTCGAAATCCTGTTCCAGCGGGCATGTCTCGGCACCGTTGCTGTCGTTGCGTACCGGTTCGACAGCGTGGGCAATCGCATCTGTGAAGGCCTGATTGACAACGAGCTGTCCATTGATGAGAGCCTGGAGTACTCTTGATGTATTCCGCCTCTTGCTGACAACATGTGTTACGTTCATCAGGCGATTCTCGGTAGTATACTTGATGTCAATGGGCTCGAGAATTTCTTGTATGAGAGCCATGGCGCCCTGCTCGATCTCGGCTTTGGATAGTGAGAAGCTGATGACGACAGGATTCCACTTGATACTGCGAGGACGTCTGAAGTCAGACCAAAAGTCTTTTTTACTTCAAGGAGCTTCTCCCCCCCCCCCCTAAACCTTCCTCTTTCCCCTTCGGATCGGGCATGGCTTACCGGAACAGGTCGTCACATTCTCCCAGCTTGATCGTGTTGTCATCCTCGTTCAAGGACAACTTCTCGCCTTTGATTGACCTCCCATTGACCTGTGTTCCGAGCTTTGTCTTGAGATCCTCAAGAGTGACGGTTGATCGGCTTCGAGGATCCGCCTACAGTGGTGTTCAGACGCCTCTCATGGTTAGGTTGTCGCAAAGAAGAGTCTAAGTGAGGGGTAATCGATTCTTGAACTCACACCTTGTCCCTGGAGGACATCGGCAACCTCGATAGTAAGGTGCTTTCTCGAGATGGTCTTGTGCGGGATGCAGATCTGGCCAGCTGTGCGGACGGTCAGATTGGCAATGACACGAAGTGGTTTGAGCGAGATTGGTCGGTATAAAAATAAATACCTTCTACAGAGGTTCTGCCAAAGAGATACCGCTTCCCTGGACGCAACCAAAGCTTCTTGCCTGTGAGCCACCCCTCAGGGGTCAGTCGCTACCTTAAATCTCTATCGCACGACTTGGGGGTTTACATACCTCCAAAGGCATTACCATCAGTCTCAAGGAGCCACATTTTGGGCGTGTTCTTTTGTTGTCGCAGGCGCAGTGAGGAAGAGGGAGGGCTTGAGAGGGGCTTGAGAAGGGTGTGAGGGGCGTGAGACGGAACTCTGGCTCATTGGTGATGCACACTCTCTCCTGGAGAAGACATGATCCAAAGCAAACAGATTCGAAAGACAAGAAGTTTTGAAACACTTTCTGATATGTGTTGCCTGGTGCAATGATGGAGATTAGATGCACCTTGAGGCAGAGACGAGAGATCTGGACTGTGATGGTTGGAGTTGTGCCAGGCAGGCTGCACAGTGCAGGGATCGCGTCAAGAAACGTCAGCGCAACCGCGACCTTAAATAGAGTGGGGTACAAGTACCGTGTATCCTCTCCACGTTGTCACGTGCCCTCCATCTCTCTTAAATGGTACTATTTCTTCATGTTTCAAAATGGCAATGCCATCTTGTGTTTTGGACCGCATGTTGAATCAATAGATCTGTATGGAAAGGCATTCTATTAAACCTGAAAGGCGTCGATATAGCCTCATGCATCCATCGTTAAAATGAAATAAAAAGTTGCTCTCCAATCCCGCCATCCGTTCGCCTCTTTTCGCCCTGTTCCATGCCAGTGCTGAATGCGTGAGGACTGGGAGTTCTACTTGAAAACCTGGGCCCATAGAACGTCCACTACACCCTCGGCTCACCAGTATGCAGAAGTGGTTGATTAATCCATTCTTGCTTGTAGTCCATCATCCGAGAGCCAGTGTGCGTTGTGGGGACGACCTGTCTGTTCTCCCTTAGGATTCGCTCGCCGGTTCAGGGCTTGCTTTCCGCTGCGAAGACTTATGCTTCTTCTTGCGCTCCTCCTTCTCCTTTTCCTTCTCCTTCTTGATCGTCGCCTCCGCCACCAGCTGCTCAAATGCCATGAAGTCTCCTTCCTCTTCAGGACTTCTCTGTGCCTGCATTTTACACGATAACACGTCAGCCTTGGTCCATGAGGAAGCTGTGGGGGTTTTTTTTATATAGATGTGGGGACATACCTTTGCACAGATCTCGCCGATGATGACCATGGCCTGTGCTCGCTCCAGCCTCTTGTTCAAAGATACCTTCTTGTCGTTCAGCACGGTGTCACAGACATCGCGCAGCACACTCTGGATCTCAAACTTGCTGCCGCGCCAGGCCGCATTCAGGATCTTGCCCGTGACCCGCCTCTCGTATTCCATCTTCCTCTCGTCCGTCCAGTCCTCGCCGCCCTGCTCCTCCATCCGGCTCATCTCTTCCATTGTCTGCTGCGCGTCGATGGCGCTGGAGATGGTGTTCCACGTCTCCTTGACGATGGTGCCCTTGTCCTTCATTCGGCCGAAGAAGCCGCCGATGCCGAAGAGCTTCTGCGACTTGAGCAGGTTGGTGGCCTTGGACAGGTAGGTCTGGCCGATGGCGTGCAGGATGTCAATGCCGAAGGACTCCATCTTCAGGTTTTCCACCTCGAGCCGTATCTTGGCCTGGAACGCATTGGTGACGTCGCGTCCCTTGTCTGTCTCTGTCCATACCGATATTCTGTCCAGAAGTTTCCTGGAGAGTGTGTCCACGCGCTCCTGACGCACGCGCGCGCGCTCCCTCTCATACTCTGCCAGCTTCTCTCGTTGCTCCTTAGTCAGGCCAGTCTTCTTCTTATCCTTATCCTTCTTGTGTACAGATGAGTCGCCTTGGGAAGCACCTGCCACCTCGTCCGAAGGGCGGTCCATGAGAGCCGGCCGGAGTGGGATGCCTTGCCTCCTCGGCGTCGAGGTGCCGCTGGGTGCTGGGGAGGGGGTACGAGAGGGCTCGGCTCCCGGGGGTATTAGACCAGGCGCGGCCGCAGCGCCTGGTGCGGAAGCGGCCGCGCCTGGTGCGGATGGCTTCTCGCTGGGCACCTCATTCTCCACCGTTACGGTGGGTGGCGCAGGTGTCTTGTCTTCCGCCTCGGTCCCTGCCGTCTTCATGCTCTCCTTGGTGGCGCTCTCCGTGCCCGGGAACTCGCCATCGGCATCGGCGGCTGCTGCTGCTGCCGCCAGCTCCTCCTCCTCTTCAGGAGACATGGTGATGTCCATGGTGGTGGTCAGGTCTTTCATCAAGCCAATCTCGCCGATCCAGTCCACGAAGGCGTCACCTCCAAAAATGCTAGTGAAAAACTCGGAAGGGTCGGCGAAACCCTCCTGTGGTTTTGCATGGTCCTTGCCGAACTTATCGTAGGCCTTGCGCAGGTCGGAATCGGAAAGGACCTGGTAGGCTTCGCCGATAGCCTGGAACTTTTCGTGGGCGGTAGGATCGTCTGGGTTTTTGTCTGCGGGACGGGAGAACGACAGGAGGGTCAATGTGTTAGCCGACAAGTCTTTTCCTTTGCTGACTGGTCTACGTGCGCAGCCTCCAAGGAACTGCCACATGCTACGGCTCTGTGCATACCTGGATGGTGCACCATGGCCATCTTGCGATACGCCTTCTTGATCTCCAGATCGGTCGCGGTCGGCTGAACGCCGAGGACGTCGTAATATGCCGTATCGACTACCATATTGGGCAGCGGTGTTTTTGCACAGCCCAAGGCGCGAAACAGAATCCCACAAGGCAGCAGATGTAAAAGGTTAGCAAACAGGTAAAGCGGGTGGTAAGAGAAATGTGAAGACAAAATGTCAGGAATGGGCCTGCTTGTGTTTTTGAATGAAGTTGCCAAGTAAGGCGAAATTCTAGAGAAGGAAGCAGATGTCAAGAAATGTTGTTGACGCACTTAGCCCCACGTCAGCCAGCAAGCCAAGCCTGCCGCTAGGCAGGCAGCCTGCCCGCCCACTGCAAATTGGCACTGCGGTCTGGCTGCTGAGGTGGGGGTAGGTGGGTGGTACTGCATGTCACTACAACTGTTAGTCGTTGGGGCCTGGGGCCCGGCCCATGCACCCTGTGTCATTATGTCGTCAGCTGTGAGAACTTGAGGACTCAACATATGCATGTATCGGCACCTGCGTAATGTTCTTGTTATCCTTCTTGTTGTTATTGAAAGACTCAAACACGCACATATTGTCCATAATGCCAATCAACAGCCCATTCAATGCATATAAAGACATACAAACCCCAAGTAGACATTGATCCCAAGAAGTTCTATCGAAAAATGAAATTCTGCTCAGTAGTCAATTTTCACCTATTTCAAATGTCTTCTCTAGCCCCTCCCCTTCTAAGCCCAGTACTCCGCTGTCTCTACACCAATCCAGCAATATGAATTCGCGCCAAGCATTGGAAGACCGCCAGAGAGATCAATGTGTCTCGACTTTGAGCTAAGGGTTGAGAGCTGTGGGCTGCAGTGCGCAGGCTCGTGAGTGAAGGTCAAACAAGAGTAGGCTCGACTTTGCTTACTTCCAAGGGATCATCACTCCTCAATCTGCATAGCGAGACCTCTCGAACCCAGAAGACGATGGGGGCCGTATCTGAAGATCCCAATTGCGCCGTTGCCGTATTGAAAATGAAGAAGAGAAAAACCCTAACAACCCAAGAGATATCCAGGTGGCCGGAAGACCACACAAGCCTGAGAAAGAGCTCTACCCAAATACAATATAGGCGCCCCATGCTTTGGAGCTTCCCTGCAACTTGCCCTTAAGCTCGTCCCATCTCTTTCTCTCTATAATTGCCATTCTTCTCCTCCCCCGTTCTCCTTTTACTGGACACCCGCTGCCTTCATTCTCTCGAAGCACTGCCTGTATGCCTCATGGATCTCAGGCACATCATAGCCATACTCCTTGAGCTTGGCGATCAGCTTGGTGGTGTCCAGCTTACAGTTGCTTCGGCCGGCCTTGATCACCTTGGCCTGCTCCTCCAGCGAGAAGTTCTTCCAGGTGTAGCCTGGCCTGACGATGTCACGGAACAGGGTCAGCACCTCGTTGTGGGAGATGGCACCCGGGTTGGTGAAATTGTAGACACCCGTCTCGCTGTGCTCGGCCATCAGGATGGAGGCGGGAAGCAGGTCGTGCAGGATAGTGTTGCTGTTGGGGATGTCTACAACACGGTCGTACTTTGCGATCTTGGTGACAAAGTTGCGAGAGTGGAGGTCGTCCGAGACGGGCATACGCAGCCGGAGGATCAGACAGTTGTTGTAGTATTTCATGACCTAGTATTTGGAATACTCATCAGTTCAGGGGCCCCGATATCTCTTTTTCTAGGTGTGTGGGAAAAGATACTGACCTCCTCGACGTGGCCCTTGGTCTCGGAGTAGAAACTGCCCTTGAAGTTGGCCGGGTCGGTCTCAAGGTAGCCCGGGCCATCCCATGGGTGCTTGTCGTCATACTGGTAGATGCACCCGGTGGCAAAAACGGTGCAGTGGATGCCCTTGAGAAAGCAGCAGTCGGTCAGGTTGAGGGTGCCGATGACGTTGGACCGCATGGTGTCCTCCTTGTGGTCCTCGCACCAGTCGACGTTGGGGCGACCAGTACAGCCAGCAGCGTTCAAGACATGTGTGGGCTTCTCACGCTCCAGAACCTCAAGGACCTTCTCGCGGTCCTGCATGCGGACGGTGGTGCTAACGACGTGCTTGCCCTGGCCCTCGAGTATCTGCTTGAGGTGGCCGGCAACCCAGCCCTCGCCTCCCCAGATGAGGAAGCGGTTGGCGGACTTGGTGCCATTCGTCCCATGGGTGGTACCGTTGGTGGCCATGGTGCGGCGTAGGTGCGAAGGTTGAGGCGTACAGGTGGTGGTGGTAGGCGTAGCGGTGGGGGGTGACACGGCAAAGGGTCCGACGTGGGTTCAACGACAGCAGCTGGTAGGGCTAAGGGATGTGGAGGGATGGAGGAGAGGAGGGCACGGAGAACCTGGATAGCTAGGAGGTCTGTATAGAGAGAGGGAGAGGGAGAGAGAGAGAGAGAGAGAGCACAAAACAAGTAAGGAGAGAGATGTCCCTAGATATTTATCACAAGAGAGAAGGAGAGGGAGGAAGACGAGCTAGTGGGGGAACCAGGTGGCTTAGGGCGGACTTAAATGTCAGGTCCAGGTCGGAAGAGGCAATGCAGAGCATGGAACATGTAATGCAACTCGTAGCAAGGGAGGGAGAAGAACCAAAGCCAAAACCAGTCCCGAGTGCCAGCGTCACCCTTTTTGTGTGTTTTTTTTAGAGGGGAAGTGTTTCAGTGAGTGGGTGTTTCTTCTCCTCTCCCTCTCCCTCGCTCGCTCGAAGTCAACCTTATTACCGAGACAGGTGCCAGAAGCTCAGGAGAGGGGAGCTAGGGCGGCTGCGTAAAATACCGAACGAACTATGGTGCACACTATGTACTACTAGAGTACTATGGTATTACTCAAAAAGGTAGGAGAAACATCCACAAGGCGGCTGGACGGCAGGAGGTGGATGCCACTGGAGCTGCTCTTGGGACGCACGCCTGTCAGGGTCCGGGTCCTGGTCGTCGTGGAGGGGTCCAGGAGGTGGAGATTCCACCGAGTGATCACGACTTGGTTGGGAGCAGAGAATTATGGCACAGGCGTAAAGACAAGGATGGCCTTGGTCTCGACACGTTCAGACCATTCATACCGCGTTGTCTAGACCACGCCGCGCCTATGTCTAGACCGCGCCGTGAACAGACTGGCAAAATTGGTTTGTGGCGCGCTAAATGCTTCGTATTTCTGCCATGTCTTACTCGTAACATGCTGGGGGTAAATCGTCTTGTCTTTGGAGCTGGCGGTATAACGAATGGAGGTGGGGGGGAGTGGGGGAGAAAGCATTGGTTCCTATCGTGGCAGGCAGAAGAGGGTCCGATATATTATGGTACATAGTATTGTCCAGACTATGGCGTTCGTTCTATCATTCAATCATTCGTTCTAACATGGGGGGCATGAAAAGAAGAAGAAAAAGGGGGTGAGGTCACTGCTTTGTGTTGTAGTGCTTGCGCGGCCCTGCAAAACGTCATCCGTGACACCCTGGCCGCTGATTGAGAAGGGTGTGTGTGAGAGTGGAAAACTTTAAGTACTACCATAGGATCATATCTATTGTCTGTACTACTGTTGTATGTACTTTGTAACTTTAAGTAGGGAGGGGTGGACGATCCTGTCCTGCATCTCACGTTCACCGCACCCCTCGCTTCTCCTTTCCCACCTTATGCCCTTGGTACGGCACGTACTACCGTGTGTGGTACCTGTCAGCCTAGGTACTGTACATACAGTCTTAGTTGCTGTAGAGTTCCCAAAGCGCGGCAAGAGGATCGGATCGCATCAAACGGTGGTAGCAGAAAGCAATTGGCCAATAAGAAAAGTTTACTGGCCCAAGGGCTTGTTTATACACATGAAACAGGTACTATGTAGGGAAGCCATCCACAATGCTACGATACTGCATGCTGTTAAAAAATACAGCATCGGTATTACGTGCTGCATATCAAGCTTAGGTACCGCGTGGCTATCTAAAGTAAGCAGGTATATGTACAAACCGGAAATCAATACATCTCTGTCTCTTTGATAATATAACAAATACCTTTGATATGTGCATATAAATTCACATAGCATGCTCAAATACTTTTCATTGTGTATTCTCAACTGAGCAGAGAGGCATCCATCCACCCACCCACTCACTCTGATACTTCAAGTCATGCTCCAAACTTCACTAGACGAGGATTATGAATGCAGGTACGCAAGCGACAAGACGCCGAGTCGGCATTCTGCCGGATTTGTGCTACACAGTCTCTAGCTGCGCACTTCATTTGCTGTGCTGCTGCCGTACACAACCTAAGGTATACTGGTCGATGGACGGATGCTGAGCTGCCCGTAGCCCAAACCAGACTTATTATGTCCAGGCGTGGTAGCGTGTTCATGTGTGGGCGGCGGCGGAGATTATCGCGCAGCTCTTGTCTCCGTCATTGGCGCCCTCCCCTCCAGAAAAACCCAGTGTGCCTCTCTCCTCTGCTTCTCCAGGAATGGGTCCCCTGCACCCAAATTTTCTCCAGCTTTCCAGGGGTACGTCTGTACTGTGGCCACCTAGAAACACGACGATGCTACTACCTGCTCATCTTCAATTTCGAGTCCTTCACCAACACCGCCGCCAAGCACTCCTCCAGAAACACATGTTCGCATCGTGTGCCTCAGTTCCTTCGCCCGACATCCTCAATACTTCCTGAGTACCGACCTTGGGCCCCTCGTTGCCCCCTCAACTACGCTGCACGCCTCTCGGTCGCGTGCCTGTCTCGCGCGCCGTCTGCTTCGTCCATAAAGCTGCCACGGACATTGAGTGAACTCCTTCAACTCAACTACCTCAATCCCGTACCTCCCGGGGCGACGACGACGAAGACGACGACAACCGAAACAACAATACATTCAACTCCCTCCTTTCTTTCCCTTCATTCCCAAGATGGGTGCCGCATCCCAGGCTCTCTACTTTCTTTTCCACCCTAACCAGCTTCGCAGCATAATACAATGGTACGGCACGGTCCAGGTGCAACTCGGCCTCCCTCTAACAGAGCTTCCTCTTTCCTCATACATTACTTGATCCTGCGGCTGACCCTTACACGCCACCAGGAAAATATGGCACGACCCTGTCCACCGCCGCGACCCCAGCAAGGAGACTCCCACGGTGAAGTCATGCTTCCACTACCTCGACCTTACCTCACGAAGCTTCTCCGCCGTCATCCAGGAGCTCAACCCGGAGCTCCTTATGCCCATAGCCCTTTTCTACCTTGTCCTGCGCGGCCTCGACACCATCGAGGACGACATGACCCTCGATATCAAGGTCAAGGAGCCACTCCTGCGTGACTTCCACAACAGCATCGAGGTGGATGGCTGGACCTTCACGGAGAGCGGGCCCAACGAGAAGGACCGCGAGCTGCTCGTTCACTTTGATGACATCATCTTCGAGTTGCGCAGGGTCAAAAAGGAGTATTTTGTCATCATCAAGGACATCACCGACAAGATGGGGAACGGCATGGCCGATTATGCCCTCAACAGCGACCTGAACGAGTACGGCGTCATATCGACAAAGGACTATGAGCTGTACTGCCACTATGTGGCCGGTCTGGTCGGCGAGGGCCTCACGCGCCTTTTCGTCGAGTCCAAGCTCGCAAACCCCGCCCTGCTTGAGCGGCCCGAGCTCGCCGAGGCCATGGGCCAGTTCCTGCAAAAGGTCAACATCATCCGCGACATCAAAGAGGACTGGGACGAGGGCAAGAAGTGGTGGCCCAAGGAGATCTGGAGCAAGCACGTCGACAACATGGGCGACCTTCTCAAGCCAGAACACAGACAGAGCGCCCTGTGGTGCAGCTCCGAGATGGTCCTAAACGCCCTAAAGCACGCCGAGGAGTGTCTGTACTACATGGCTGCCGTCAGGGACCAGAGCGTGTTCAACTTCGTGGCCATCCCACAGTCCATGGCCATCGCGACGCTGGACCTCGTCTTCATGAATCCGGCTATTTTCGAGAGAAATGTCAAGATCACAAAAGGAGACGCCTGTCAGCTCATGATCGAGTCGACACAGGATCTAAAGCTCGTGTACGAGTTCTTTCGCCGATACGCCCGGAGGATACACCGGAAGGCCGACCCCCGGGATCCCAGCTACTTGGCCATCTGCATCCAGTGCGGCAAGGTAAGTCGACGAACGCTGAGACCCTATTTGCTAGTAGACTTGCAGCTTGGCTGACCAAACCCCTCCCCCGGCGGGCAGATTGAGCAATTCATCGAGAGGATATTCCCCACCCAAGACGTCGCGAAACTGTCAGATGAGGAGAAGGCGAAGGCGAAGCAACGGGAGCTGGAGAAGTCTGCGGATAATAAGGAGGCCATGTACCTCATCCTCGCTGTCGTCTTGGTTCTCGTCTTGGTTGGCGCTCTGATGGTAGGTCCTCCAAAGGACGAGTGGTACAAGTGATAGTGAAGTTTGGACGCTAACTTGGAAGCAGGTTGGACTCGCCTGGTTCATGGGATCCCAATTTGCTGATGCTATTGACAAGGTGTCGACGACCACAATAACAACATCGTTGCCCACCGGGCACGAGGAGCTGTAGTGATATGGCGGTATATCCTGGCCCGCACGAAAAAGGAAGGGAAAGGGAAGAAAGAAAGAAAAATCATGTATGTACGTATGTGACGAGATGATGCCTGGTTTGCCAGCACACAGGAGGGAAAGCATGGCTCAAGGTGACTAAAGACTGCATCTGTATATGCAATTCCAGGCAGGACTGGACATACAACTGATACTAATGACATAATCATATCCCCTTCTCCATGGCCCGGTGATACTTGGTATGGGCGGGATGGACGCCATCCTAAGATTCCGCTGGGGGGTTCGAGAATCTGACCTGGCTCGGTCGTCGGCCTCACTTACACACCCGTATGTCCATCCAGGACGCGACGAACGCCGGTGACGAACAAGCATGGATGTCAAATTGCAATTCAGCCTCTCCCAATGGCTGTGATTGTGCCAAGAAATGCTGATAGTGATGAAGGGCATTTGAGGCCTGGTTTCCGGGCACATGGAGGCGGTCGTCCTTGAGGTTACCCGCCAGGATGGCTGCTGCACATGGATTGCATACATTTATATCAATACACAACCACGTGCATAGATGCTTCTGTGTACATTCATACTATGTACATCTTGTTCACAATTATTTTTGTGGTTGCCAATCAACAAAAAAGCACCTGCTAATGCCTGAACTGGGCAGCATGTTTCTCTCATGCAACCAAGTACCTACTTAGTAGGAACAGGTTTCTAAGATCAGGACCCCAGGTTGGCACATTGTTTGTGCATGAATTAATTGTCGAAAAGGGGGCGGGCGATGGGAATCAGCACAAGGAGTGAGAGGACCCGTGCTTTGGCCCTGGAGGGCACCTGTCATACACAGACCAGGGGCATTCTCAGTATTTCTTTCAGTTGTTTCCAAGTAAATATTAGCAATCATTCCTAAGCCAAACTCATATTGATGAACTCACTGACTGGTGATTTTGATGTTTCTTCCTCCCTTGTTTTGCACCTCTCATAGCTTGCAGACTTATTGCTGATTTGTTGCCTGCTCACGGCGGCAGTTGCGCTTGCTTACATAATACCCACCAAACCTTTCCATCCCTGCCCACCACTACCACCCTATCCCTACCTCCCATCAACGACAAGGGACAAGGTAAACCCATCTCATCTCAGCGACTGCAAGCCCTCACTCACTCTCTTCACAACTTGTCTTCTGTTTTCACCACATAGCATCGGCTACCGTTCTTCCGGCCATTCATCGCCCTCCTCCCCCCCCCTTTCCTGCTCAGCCCCGGCAATTCAGCCGTTGCAACATCGGTGTGGCTCCTGTCCAGTGAGCCGTCGTTGCAGCCGTCGATGCAGGGGCGTAAAGGGGCATTGATGGGCATCGAGTCGTTTTCAGGGTCTCACTCGGGTCGGGGATCTGGCCGCCTCACAACGTCTTCTGCTACCGGAGCTGGCTGGGCTGGCTGGAGGGAAAAGGCCAACGAGACGTAGGGTTCAGTAAACTCTCTTTCGCTTTCGAGGCAGGTCATCTCGTCATCGTCAAGTCGTCTCTGTCCCCAGTCAGGGCGCTCCGGCCGACCCCGTTGCACACCGCCACGCCGCACTCGCTTGCTCGCCTCGCGACATCTCGTCCCAGCTTCATATCACTACTCCAACAGAAGTATTCCCTAGACCAAAACAAGTCGCCCCTTTCCAACCTCGTCTCCTCTTAGCTCAGGCTCTGTGGCCCGCATCGTCCCCGTCATGGCCACCCTTCAGGTTGCCGCAGCGGACCTGTCGGCAACCAAAAAAAAGGCTGTCGAGGACGCCGACAAGATGCAGCGCTCTATTGTGCGTGAATGTGCCGAGAACGGCAGGGAACCCCCTCCGTACGCCCTCTCCGAGCTCATTGGCAAAGGAAGCTTCGGCCGCGTCTACAAGGCCAGGGCCTCGGCTTCTGGCCAGCTCGTCGCCGTCAAGATCATCAGCATCGATGAGGGCGATAGTCTTGCTCCGGGTGCTGCCGACACATTCAAAGATATCCTCAAGGAGGTCAATACCCTCAAGAAGCTTGGGGACAGCGGCGCCAGGAACATCAACACCGTCATCGAAACGCTGCTCGTAGGCCCTGCCATGTGGATCATCACCGAGTACTGCGGTGGCGGCAGCGTTTCCACCCTGATGCGTCCCTCTGGGGGTCTGCCCGAGAAATGGATCATACCAATCCTGCGCGAGGTTGCAGAGGCGCTGTATTGGGTACACAAGGAGGGCATCATTCACCGCGACATCAAGTGCGCCAATGTGCTGGTGACCGAGACGGGCGGCGTCCAGCTTTGCGACTTCGGCGTTGCTGGGATCATCGAGACGAAGTTCGACAAGCGGAGCACTGTGACGGGCACGCTGAACTGGATGGCTCCTGAGCTGTTCGACATGTCTGTCTCGTACGGGACCGAGGTCGACATCTGGGCATTCGGCTCTCTTGCTTTCGAGGCTGCCACTGGCTTGCCCCCAAATGCGAGGAATATGGCGAGAATCGACATCCCCCAATTTGGCTCCTATCTGAAGCAGCACTGCCCCCGCCTCGAGGGTGATCAGTACTCGGAGCATCTGAAGGATTTGGTGGCCTTCTGCATGACTGAAGACCCGAGGAATCGGCCTGCTATCGGCCAGGTCCAGAGGCATCCATATATCAACAACACGGCCAGTGACTACCCAACCCAGTCGCTCTCCATGCTTGTCAAGGCCTACCGCCTGTGGGAGGTGCAGGGTGGCAACAGGATATCCCTGTTCAACGCTGGAGGCGCACAAGGTCTTGCCGGCAACGATGCCCCTGGACCCTCTGGAGAGGATGGCTGGAATTTCGATACCGTGGCTAGCGGATTCGATGTTCCACGTCTAGGTGACACAGAAGCCAAGGCCGTCTACGATGCGTACGGGCCTCGTGTCTCTATGATGCCTCCGCCCCCTAGAGACTCTAGTCGCCGCCGCCGACCCCCCAACATCCCCAAGCTAAAGGGTCCCCTAGAGAAGGCCTTCGACCCCAATACCATCACAACCTACGAAGATAACTCACGGCTGTTTTACGGCAGACTCATGCCAACTTCGGCGCCCGAGATGGGCATGGAGAACAGCGACAAGCCCGCCGCCAACAACAACGCGAATGAGCCAGCCCGCGAGTCTCTGATCGATCTGGACTTGTCCCTCGACGGCGACAGGCTGTCTCGTTTTGCAGACATGGACGGCGGCACGATAAAGGGCGCCCAGCGGCCAAAGCATGAAACAATTCGGGAGTCTGGCCTGATCGACCTCGACATGTCACTGGACGGAGATAGGCTCTCCCGGTTCGTCGATATGGACACTGTTAGGGCTAGCCGTGTCAGCATCAGACCGCTTGGGAGGAGTCAGACAACGCTGGACAGGCGTCGCACGCAGGACTGGACGTTCCAGGGTGCTGGTGAGAACGAAATCGTCCTAGAAGAGGCAGAGGAGCCTCGTGAAGCCGGTCGACAGAGAGAGAGCCAGCTATTCAGGAGCCAGTCTACTATGGATCACCGTCGCACGCAAGACTGGAGCTTTGCTTCGGCGGCTTCCCAGGCATCTCCCACACGTCGGCCGGACATCGAGCGCAGCCAGTCGAGTCTGGAGAATAGAAGCACGCGGGAGTGGACATTTGCGAGTGCCGTGTCCACAAATTCACATCTGGGAGGCGAGTGGTTCCAGTCGAACGAAGACGATGATTACATGGCCCTGGACTCTCTCCCTCAGGCCGCGGCAGCACATCAGCATCATTATAACAACTCGCTGGAGGTGGACCTCCCGCCACGGGCGGCCACCAGCCTGGAGGTCAGCCGCTTCTCCTCTTCGAGCCTCATCGACCTTGATGTGAGCCTCACCAACGAGGAGGGCGAGCTTCTACGCCCTTCTACTGCCCTTGCGGAACCCGCAACATCCGAGATGTGGATGCCTATGTTCAGGTCGCAACAGCCATCGTTCGGGTTGTCCAGTGACGCGTCCCTCCATTCGAGCAGGGAGCCTTCCCTGTACATATCAGATGATGCCATTCCCAGAAGCAATAGGGAACCCTCCCTTTACATCTCGGAAGATGCCATACCGATGAGCAACCGAGAGCCCTCTCTATACATTGGCGATATGAGTCCGAATGGGTCATTTTCGGCCTTGTCAGCATCAGAGAGGGAGCCGTCTATTTATGTCTCGGATGATGTCGGCCTCGGACAAGTGCCATCCACTCCTACCTCGGATGGCATGATCATGACCCCGCCCTCCGACACGAACGATACTGCTGAAGAGTTTGGCATCCGCATCAACGGCGAACGTGTGTCGATCAACATTGAAGAATCAGACTTCGATTCAGATGCACCTATGCCATCGCTTCCGTATATGCCTCGGCCGCCGACAGTGAATGTGCTACAAGGGACTGGCGCTCAAGACGAGGTTAAGGACGAGCTCCAGCGGATGATACGAAGCCTCCATGAGCATCTACAGTACACGTCTTCTGTGCTACGAGCCCTTCCAACTCGCTCAGGCCAGACGGATCATCCCCAGCCTGAGATTGTACTATGAGAAAATGTGTGAGCAAAAGAGAGGGAGAACAGAGAAAGAGCGGTGCATGCGTCGGTATCGGCTGAGCCGTCCCCGTCTGCAAGTTTTTCATGTTGTCTTTAATGGGAGTTTCGGGTTCATCACAGGGTTTGGGAAGCCTCTTTGAATCACAACACTGGTTGGTCAACCATGCCAGTGATGCATATTGGTGCTGTTTTGGAACGAGATAGGGCGATATCAAGATACCAACAACTACGGACAGCGTAATACATAATGACTGAAGACTTGATTTTCTTGATAGAAGATGTATACCAATGATGCGGGAAACCTGGAGTGCCGACCATGATGACGATGAAATAGGTCCGCTTAGGTACGTCTTGTACCACTCATTCTTGCTGAGACCGAAGATGCTGTGGTGCGTGTGCATGTGTATACAGGGTCAGAGGACTGACAAATAAGGATGTTGTGTTGTATTCTCTGTTGGTGCTTTGGGTCTATAATATTGAGTGTTCAAAGGATGCACTTGCCTAGGTAGCACACATGTCTTTTCGTCGCCATCTGGTAAATCAGTAATGAGGCTATCACCTCACCGGAAACCCTTTCTTTGTATAATTGAAGAAGAAAAACAAGAAATTGTTGATGACTGAAATACTACGTGTCTACTTGAGCATGTATGATTAAGCACACAGGCCACGAGGGGTGCATGTGATCTCAGTCGTGATGATTCAACGTACCCTTATACCCATCCCTGAATTCCGTTGTTTGCAATCAAGTTGGTGGTCAACATTGCGTTTCCCACCACGGACGAGTTTGTGGCCCCGGCCAGGCCTAGCATCGTGGCCTCCACTAAATCGACATCGGTGATATTATGCAGGGCCATAAGGTACGCAGCCAGCCCTGCAACATGCGGAGTCGCCATGCTTGTGCCATCCTCGATCTTGGTGGCTGTGGTGTTCTGTATGCCGACGCTCTCGACGTTGACACCCGGGGCGAAGATGTTCACGACCTGCCCAAAGTTGCTGAACCAAGCCCTCTGGTCCGTCGTCTGGTCGATGGCGCCGACGGTGATGGCACCTGGGGCCGAGGCGGGGCTGTCGTTGGAAGCATCCTCGTGGTCATTTCCGGCGGCCACAACCGGCACGGCTCCTGCGGTGCGGACGGCGGTGATGGCTTGGTTGATGGCTTGGGACTTGGACCCGCCCACTGCAGAAGAACTTGTCAGTCATCTATGCCTCAGAGCTTGGAAGGCACTGTAGCTTACATGACATGTTTACCACAGCTTTTCCAGAGAGGTTTCGCGCTGTGACTGTATTGACAACATACTCTATCCCGCTGAGGATACCAGAGTACGACCCCGTACCGCTCGCATCAAGGACCTTGACGCCGACGAGCGAGACTTTCTTGGCCACGCCGAATGTGTAGCCACCGATTGTGCCTGCAACCTGTCGTTTTTTTTTTGTCAGAGTCAGTCAGCTGCACACTCTGGGGGCAAGATAAGACTGCGACTCTGCGAAGACGTACATGGCTGCCGTGTCCATTTTCATCGGTATCAATGTCGTTCACAGCATTGAACCCAAGCGTAGCCCTGCCCTGGAACTGGGTGTGATTCGTCATGATTCCTATATTAAAAGCATCCTATTAATTTTGTATCCGCTCTGGAATCCGACCTCTGCTTTAAGCCTGAGAATCTCTTTTCTTTTCTTATCATTTTCTTTCTCCCCGTTGGGGGAAGGGGAAGGGGAGAGGAGGTCCAGCTAGGGCACAAGATTCGCACCTGTATCGATCACAAAGACTGTAATTCCCTCTCCAGCGCTGTCGTCGTAAGAGTAGTTCAGTGCGCCCGGCTGTGAGTCCGACAGACGAGCAAGGCCTGTGGTGGCGTCGTCTTGCGTGATCAGAGCGTCGATGTGCATCTGCGTGTCGCCCTCGATGAACGCAACCTCGTCGGCCTGGTTAATTTCGATGGCGGACTGGTCGTCCGCGTCCAGCACCATCGCCCTGACAGCACCGATGCTGTACGTTTTGACCATTGTGCTGAGAGAGCGGTCACCGATATTGCTGCGCTTGCCAATGTTGCGCCTCGCCATGGTGGCCGCCCAGCGTGCCTGGTGGGCGACAACCTCGTCGTCGGAACATGTCTCGTTGTAAACAACAATGTAGGAGTTTTGGATGATGTCCTTGGCATTTGGGTTGGCGATGGGCACCTGCAAGGTCTGGTTGAGACAAGTTCCGGCTCCCAGAGCAGGAAAGGCCCCCACGAGGGTGCTCAGGAGGGCAAGGGTAAAGATGAAGAAGGAGGCCAGCTCCATTTTAGACGTGGGGTAGAGGTCGAATTAGGAGGAGTTCTTGCTAAGAAGGTATGACTGCAATATCTCAAAAAGGAAAGGGAAGAAAAAACAAAACAGAACAAAAGGATTTAAAGTAAGATAAACTCGAGAAGACGAATCACCAGGGCAAAGAGACTATTGGCAGTCAGCTTGGGATGTCCTTTGGCCTGTTGATGATTTGACAAGAGAGAGGAAGGGGAAGAGAAGAAAGAGTGAGAATGGGGGATGGCTTGCGCTGCAGGTTGTTATCAAATGGGTTGGAATAGGAAAAACAACACCAGGGCGAAGGCGGAGGAGGCTGGGGGTTTTCCCGAGTAGACAATAGGAACAAGCGCCAACAATAGGGGAGTGGAAAACAGGAACTATCTAGAAACCCACAATGTCATTGTTTCTCTCCAGTCACGGCATGTTGAATGGAAAACGGCAGAAGAGCATGGAGGCACACGAAATATGTCGCGAGAGGAACTTGGCGTTATTGGCATGGCGGGGGGAAGGGGGGGAAACGATTCAAAGCAAGGGTCCAAGGATCTTTTCGCCTTCTCCGTATTTTTCTTTTCCCAAGAGAACGTATCAAATTCTCGACGGGTGACGAGTGCGAGGTTGACGATATGGGGTCGGTGGTCGTTCTGCGTTGCCTTTCTCTGACGGGGTGTTGCCAAGTCAAACGCGTGGCACCGAGCAAACCTCTTGGAGTCTGACAAGGGCTGCCGCGCGCGAAGTGCGGTAGGAAAGGAGCCAGTATTCCCCTTTTCCCTTTTGTTCTTCTTCTTTTCCATCTCCTTCACTTCTTGTATGTCCACTTGCGCAGCCATTGTCATTTTGGGTGGACGGCAGTGCTTTGGAAAGATGATGTCACTGGAAGCTGGCAGAACCAGAACGCGTTGTCACTGCAGTTGATGCAAGCTCTTGAGACTTGACAACATCTGTTATTTGAACTACCTACCCCAGGACTTGGATGATATCTGTAGTATGGTCAAGCTTATGGGAATACCTTCAGAATCCTGAATAGCAAGGAAAAGTCTAAAGAGGACTTCTTGTCTTAGCAGGAACAATACTTACTTTGGTGGCAGTGATGCACTCCATCAAGTAAGTGTCTGGAGAGACGATGGTTGCTTTTAGGGATCAGAGAAACTGGATGTTGTTCGTAACAGGGTTAGGGTACTGGGGCTGCAGAACAGACTAAAAATAAAGCAGAGTGGGAATGCATGAAACAGTTTCATGTTTTCTGGCCAGGTACTCCCTCCATCCTGGCCAGGTACGACTCAACCTAGACAGACAAATGTGCAGATCACCCGGAGGATGCTGGAAAGGGGAAAATGATTGATTGATCATTGGGACATTCTTGTTATTACTGCTTATAAGGTTCGTTTGCTTGCCCTCTTCATGAATCTCACTACCCACCTTGTAGGCTTCGTGTCCAAGGACTTGTTCATGTGCATGACCGGCATGGATGTCCCACTCTCAGTGTGGCCTCTGGGATGCTGATGCGATGTTCTCTGCTATATTTCTCTCTGGTGCCATTCAAGACTGTCAGGTCGATATGGTGTGAGTTGATCAGAGAGCGCTTACTCGAGGACGAGCAGGCTTGACTGAGGCTTTCAAGGAGGACAGTATTGCCTGCACTCAGGCGTGTCACAGCCACAGCAGGTACTACTGAGTGACTGCCCTCCCTGTCTGACAACATTTTGTGCACAGCCTCTTCTTATTTCCTCTTTTTCCTGTGTTGTCGTAATAAAACATGGTCCAATTTCCCACTAGCCGCCCACACCTGCTGCTGGGTGAAATCTTTATGAATTTTTCATCTTTTTCCCGAGTCTTGTCCCTTCCCTCCCCTGGTTTTGTCATTGGTGCTCCCCCCCTTACCTGGTTTGAATCATCTCTTGACACAGTCATCTATCCTCTGCCATGATCTCCTGCCTCGTTCACTCAACCTAGATCCTCTTAGTCTCGATCATCTTCATTAAAAGCACACCCAGCCTTTCTCCCCTGGAGAGACACGGGTCAGAATAAATTCAGAACAACAACATCAGACGAGATACCATTTCAGTCAACAGACAGAAATACACATACACACACACACGACCTGGGAAACGTCAGGCACATCAAATCACTACCGATCAGATTCCTCGTACCCACTCTATATCTGCATGTCTGCCACTGCCACTGCCATTACCTTGCAGCCTCTTATGCGAACTCCCTCTTTATCGAATCACCTATCCTATTTTGGCGGCCGCGCCTGCTCGTCTGCTCGGGCTGACTAACTAGGCCTGCACCTGAAAGCCCGCTACCACCTTACTACAAGCCCTGGAACTGGCACGAGACCCTTTTCTTTTTCCTATTAAACTTATTTCCTGATTTATTTTATTCTGTCTCTACTTAGCAGCATCTGGGTGCTGGTTGTTGGCTGCTTGGCTGCTAGGTCTAGACTTGAGGGGGTCTTTCCATTACGCTACGGCAGCGGGACCACACAAGTGGAGTCACAGGGCCACCACCACCAGAGAACCGTTATCCTCTCTGTTCTTCCTCTCTGTTCTTCATCCTCATTTTCAACGTCGCCCTTTTCTCCGCTTCCACCACCACAACTACCTGCTGAAACCATCTCACTCTCTTTCTCTATTTACCCTTTGGTGCTGGGTCATCAGAAGGGTCGGAAAGAAAACTTACCTTTTGTTCATTCATTCCATCTCCAACCTCGACCCTCACGCCGCTCTCCACTCGATTCGCCTTTCCTCCCAGGACGGCTTCTTCTTCTTCGTCTTCTTCTAGAGCACTGCAGTCCAAGGCCACTCACTGCCTTTCTCGCGCCTCTTCACGGCGTCGGACTGCGACGCCTGCTCTGATTTGGCATGAAAAACATGCTCGACCCTCCCGGTTCGAAGTGACACAACCTGTTGACCCCGTCTGCGACCATGTCGATCCGAAACTCCACAGTCTTCGTCGACGACGCCCACCCCGGGCCCTTGTCCATCGACACGAGGCGTCCGAGCATCGACCGCCCCCAGGCCCGCGAGGATGTGGGCAAGGCCGCCGTCGAGCTCGCCTCCATCATGGCCATCGCCTCCAACCCCGTCTCCCCCGGCGCCTCCAGCCCGCCCTTGGCCCAAGGCGCCAGGATGCAGGACTTCTCCCCGCCTACGAGGCCGAGCAGTACTCCCTTTCCAGAGCCTGAGCACGGCCAGACAGATATACGCTGCCTGAGTTGTCCAACCGGACCAGAGGCCGGCCACCTCCATGGCTACGAGCACGAACACGACCACAGCCACGACGATGCCTCGACTCCCTCCTCCTCCTCCTCCTCCTCCTCCCCCCTCGAGCCACCCGCCCCTGGCATCAGTGCCGCCGACCTACCCGAGCCGTCACTCGCCATCAACCTCAATGACCTCCCCGCCGAGATCCACGAGTGCATACTGGACCATCTGTTCGGCTACAGGGTGTCAACCACTTCCAAGAGCTCTTTGGGCATGCCGAGCGTCACCCGGAGCTGGGGCACCGCCCTAAGACACTCACGTCGGAGGGAGCTGTCCTCCCTCGCGTTGGTGAGCAGCCTCTGGACGGCCCTGGTCCAGGAGAGGCTGTACCGGCATATCAAGATCAAGGCGACCGTGCGGTCCCTGAACGAAGCCGTACAGTACTTTGCCGTCCATCCACACCTGCGGCCCTATGTAAGGCATATCGAGCTGTGGTTTGCCGTCTTCCAGCCCAAACAGTCCTCACTCGCGTTATCTTCGATCCCCACCCTGCCGCCCGTCTCCCTGGACGGACTGACAAACGCGTCCTACGTGCTACCAAACGACAATTGCTCTCTCGAGGAGGCCTTCTACTTTGTGAGCGCCACGTTTCCCGAGGTCTGTGTTCTAACCCTCGAGGGTGGAGAGCGGAAGAAGGCGCCCAAGGTCCGCCACTTTATTGCCGATGGTGGGCGTGACCAGCCGCTGCACGAGAAGCCGCTGCCCAGGATCCCGCCCGTGAGGACACTGGTGTGCAAGGGTCAGTGGAATCTCATCAGGAGTGATAACGATTTCTTCACTATCGTCAACGCCCTGCCGAACCTTCAGGAGTGGCACGGCAACTACAGCAAGGCCAAGTCCAAGAGCTACCTGAGCATGGCGGCCATCCTGCCCAGGCTCCCATCCAGCCTGACCAACCTGAGTCTCAATCTGGAGGGTGTCGAATACCGAAGGGAGCTGTCCTTCCCGCCCTACTTCCTCAAGGTCTCGAGCGCCCTGCACTTCTGCACCAAGCTGGCCGAGGCTTCGACCAATATGGAGCACTTTGCCTACACCGGGCGCGTCTGTCGGACCTTTTTCGACCTCCTGTCCAGGCTAGCAGAACCCCGAAGCTCACGCCTAAAGTCGATCGACTTGACCGTGAAGAACTGCTGTCGCCATGTGGTTCACTGGAACGAGTCGGGCTCGGGCATCACGGACATGAACTTCATTAATGCGTTCGAGGCGCTTGTCTTGGCGGGCATCAAGGCTCTGGCGAGGCTCAAGGCAGTAGAATACCTAAGAATACGATACGTGGACCTAGGTACGTATGATGTCACACATGCAGACGACCAGAGAGAGAAAGAGAAACACGGACACCATATCCAATTGCCTACATGCAGCCAGCTCGCTTGGCTCTTCGTGTGAATAACATAGCTAACTCGAAACTTCACAGACTCCCCCGTACCACCGCTGAACCCCTATTTCATCCTTCGCGATGGCTGGTGTTCTGGTGTCTGGAGTGATGCCATCATTCGGGAGCTGAACCGAGCCCGCCCTGACGCCCGCTTTGAGGACCTTGCGGAGTCGTTTGGTGAGGTGGGCATCAACAAGGACGGCAGGATGGTCATCTCGCCCGAATTTCCCAAGAGCAGGGTGCTCTCGCTGAAACTCTCCAACTATGCTTATCTCGCTGGCGGTATAGCCGTGCCTTGAGGCATGATTGGCAGGTAGGGAATGCTCGTCTCAAGTGAGAAGTTGACGCCGTACGACGGCTCCCTTTGCCTTCCCTCACTTCTCCTCTTCTCTTTCCTTTGTCTTTGCTATCTCATTTGAACTTGTGCGTGTGTGTAAATGTGTGTATGTGTGTGTGTGTGTGTGTGTGTAGGGAGACAATGGTTGAGTAATTCGGAACAGATGCAGCAATCTTTTTGCCTTTCCCCCTCTTTCTTCTTTCTTTTTTTCTTCCCTATGTCATCGGCAGGCGGCGGCACATGGACGCAGAGCACGGCGTTTTGGTTTGCTCTTAATACAGATATCCCTCTGGCATCATTGGTCTCGAGGCATAGAAAGGCGTTTCGGATAAGGATTCCCGGACAGTGGCAGCTGAAAGGGACAATGGGAAAGAATCACCCACTACTGGATGTGGGCGGTATGAGGTCAGGGTTTGGGTATGGGCTGTTGATAATATGTAACGGGTCTCGTCAGATGCTTTCGGACGAGGATTTTAATCAGCAGTGGTTGAGCAATCTTTTGAGACACTGACAGTCCCGCCATGTCCCTCTCTCAGTCGGGCAAAGAAATTCATAACGGCCTATCCCAGCCTGGATGCGAATGCGACCAGTGCACTACTACGTGTGTGCGTGTGAGTGAAAAGCGACGATGAGAGTTCGTCATGTCAAAAATGTGTCACCGAGTCAAATCATGAGCATGGTCATTTAAAAATTTGTCTCTTTTCGGGCTGTCACAATCTACTACTGTGTTCTAAGCCACATCTCCCACGATGACCCCCAGTATCCAACAGTTGGCCAGGAAGAAGCCCAAGGCGGAAACCCAGAGCCCCGGCACGAAGGTGCTCTGGCCCAAGAACTCGAGCTGATAACCCTGCTGCAGCCAGGCGGCCTGGGTCAACACCCACAGCGCGAGGGCAGTAAGACCCAGTCCCGGCCTCGCGAGGAAAGACGACCGAGGAAGGTATAGAGGCAGCAATACCAGATACCAGAGAAAGTACTAGTGCATAATTTGTTCGCGTAAGTAAGTAGAGATGAGAGGGAGGGGAGGAATAGAGAGACAGGAAAAGTCTCGATGTGGATTTTTCTGATGCATACCTGACTGGTGCAAACCTTGTTGAAGGTCACGAAGATCCATGTCTGTGCCAGCATGGTGGACGAAAGGTCCTTCTTGGCCATGGCGAGCGGAACCAGTACGCAGGAGAGGAGAAGCTGGGGGAGGAAGGCGACGGACTCGATGCCGAAGCCCGAGGCGCCATGATCGGCAGAGGTGAGATAAAGCAGTATGTTGTACGGACTGAAGTTGTGTCGGTGGTCGATGCGGGTGACGTGGTGGAGATAAGTATGGAGCAAGAACGGGTGACCGTACATGGCGTACATGGCGATATTCAGGCCAAAGAAGGTGGCCAGGCTGAGGACGGCGAGCTTGAGCCTTGACGCCGTCAGGAATGCCACGGCGGCGTCCAGGGGCGACGACGACGACGAAGAGGAGGAGGAAGAGGACCGTTTCCCTGCCACCATCTTCTCGTCATCCATCCACCAGATAATGGCGGGCGCGTAGATGAATGGGTAAATCTTGAGGTGCACGCCAAAGCCCAGCAATAGGGCGGCGAGGGAGACCCTTCGCGACAAGACGGCCCACAGGAGAGCCATGACCATGACGGCCAGCAGGCCCTCGGAACTGCCGCGCGTGCTGATGGTGGCTACCATGGGGTTCAGAAGCCAGATGGCGGCATACCTCCTGGCCCTGGAAGCATCCAGCCTCCTGGGCCCTTGCGTGGTCAGGACCTCGACGATCAGCCAACCCGCTACCAGGTCAGCTATCGCAAACAAGACCTTGCCAGAGGAGAAGAAAGCCACGGCTAGCGAGCGGGAGGCAGCGGGCCACGTCGTTGGCAATAACATCCATGATAACAAAGGCGTGTAGCGGTACGTCTCACGGGCGTACGGGCCTTGAGGATGCTCCTGGGCCACGAACCTGGCGGCATCGGTGAAGACGAGATAATCGATGTCTGTGTACTTGACGGGAGAGTTTGCGTCCTGCCAGAGGCCGTAGAGAAGCACAACGACACGCAGTCCAGCAGCTAGTGTGTATAGAGGTATGCTGCTCGCAAAGAGGGACGAGAGGGCTCCCATGTTCGCCTCCTTTGTTGATCTGGGAGCTGCCATGGTGTTGAGGTTCTGGTGGTTGTCTGGTCTCAAAGCTGAACCCTCCTCATTTTTATGATCCCGTGCCTGGCTTCAATCTCAATCGACAGTATGGTGTGAGAACCTGTGGCTATCTTGAGGACGGGTCAGTTAAAAGAGCTGTGTTGTGGTGGGCAGGTGTGTGAAGGTGAGGAAGATACTTGTTGGCATTGATGATTTAATGAGTGGAAGTATGTGAATGATGACAGCACAGCGCAGGGCGTTGCCGTCGAAGCATTGAAGGTTGCATAGACGCTAAAACTCAGCGGCACGGCACGTTCCAGGGGGTTCAGTTGGGGACACCCCAGGGGAGTTGCTAGGGCAGTAGGTGCAGAGAACAGGGGGAGGGGTTGGTGGCTACTACTACTGTAAGTGCTAAGTGGTTAGTGGAGCAGGACCTGCTTTAGTTAGGTGGAGCCCTCTGGCTCTGCGCAGTGATGCTATAGACCCAATCCCTAGATTGTCAAACTGAGCTCAACTGCCCCACTTCAAGCAGGAAAAGAAGATGGAGACTGCAATCTCAAGCACAAACAGGCTCCTTGACAGGGACAACATCACCAACGCTCACCAGAAACCAAAGATGCCTGGCCAAAAGAGGGACTTCAGGGGCAAAGCCAAGACCAATGAGCCGCCCAAGGTGCGCAACGAGTTCACGCCCATGTTTGAGCATTTCCGTGATGAGCTCGACGACCACCATGACCGCCGAGAGAGGATCATCAAGGCTTCCAGGGACATCACTGCCCTGAGCAAGAAGATGTGGGTCCATACTGTCAACCACCTGACAGTTGTTCGTTCCTTGAAACCGGATCTTGATTGCTCATAACACTGACACTTGAGGGGCCGCGTCCCTGCAGGATCTTTTCGTTGCAACGGGTCCGCAAGATCCAGCCTGAACTCCCGGACTACATCGAAAAAGATATTGAGTCGCGCCTCACCGACATCTCCAGGCTACTGTCCTCCATCACACCCGAGGTTCAGGGCATCAACCGGTACCGTTACTCGCGGCAAATGAGCTGTATCGAGGAGCTCATCGAGGCCCTCACCTTCGCTCACTACTTGCGCAACCAGGCCCTCATGGGCTACGAGGATGCTGCTTCTACGGTTGCCGCCCTGTCCAGCTACGTCGATCAGATGGACGTCGATGGTGGCGGTAGTGACCAACCGCCTGCACCACCTGCTCCGTCCGCGTTGCCTCCTGTTCACATCACCGAGCAGGACTATCTCATGGGCATCTTTGACCTCTCAGGAGAGATGATGAGATACGCTACCGTTGTTGCCGCCCTCAACGGTACTATGGCTAGTGGTGCTGCTGCTGCTGTCACGCTGGAGGGCGCACGGGAGCGAACCATTGTCGAGGACATGCAGAACCTGGGCAGCTTCTTCGAGATGCTACCCCAGCAGCACAACAAGTATTACCAGCAGAAGCTTGAAACCTTGAGACAGTCCGTGTATAAGGTCGAGAGGCTGGGTTATGGCCTGAAGGTCCGTGGTAGCGAGCGCCCAGCTGGTTGGATGCCTGATACCAATGACGAGGCGCCCGGTGCTGAGGAGTAAATTGGAAGGTGATCACTAGTGCTCAAGCCATGTAGTCACTGCATGTATGATATCCTTTTTTATTTATTTGGGGGGGTTGGGGGGGGAGGGGGAGGACTCACATGGGAAGAGTCTCTCTCTGTGATAACAGCGAAAAATAACATTCTGTGCCTACCTCTGGGCTATTCATGACAACTATATCGGATTCACTCGCGTGGACACGTAGAAGGCCTGAATTTCTTGCGTGTAGTTGTGCACTTCAGGCCTTTTCCTCTCTTCCTGGTTCTTTCAGAGCTCACTTGGTATTCTTTGTTTTGATGGTGTTGATAAATTCTTGTGCTTTGTGATTTTGTGATTTGTTCAATTCTGATGGCGAGGCTACATCAAAATCACTCAAGCCGTCTGACAAGGAGATAAAAATATCACGTTTAGTAGCCGTGGTGGTTTGTGCTAGAGGACGCTCAAGTTCCATCAAAGGGCTCAAGAAGAAGGGATCCTCCATGCTGGATACGGAGGTCTCAATACCGGATCTTAATCACCGACCTTCTTCTCATGCACGAACAAGCCTTAACAGCCTTTCCATCTTATAGAAAACTCAGGATGACATCTGAAAACATCGAACAGATCATCCTTGTGTGTTCAAACGTCTCTGATGAGGCTGACTAGATGACCGGAAACATGGTCCACAAAGGCATGTGTATGTTCTTTCGTAATCCGCTTTGGGTGTGGAGGTTGCATGTAATTATGTAACAATAATAGAAGAAGGCAAATGCAGTCGATTTATTTCCGCCTGAACAACATAAGTATACTCGATGACCCCACGAACACTTCAATGGGCAGGCAAAGCCCTAGCATGATAAATCTTCATAGCCTGTTATTCAAGTCAAACAGATTGCCTGATTGAGGAGATAAGGCTGCTATACTATTTTGAAATGCTCGTGCAGACCCAGTATAGGGAAAGCGACACCATATGCTAGAACCCCTGAGCAAGTTCTCACTTCAGTTTAGGAGCAGCAACCAAGCGGCGCCATCGCCAAGATGAGGATCCGTCAATTGGAGCGATATATCGTCTCAGAATTGCAGACTAAGCCCAGAGCTTCCGAGGTTCCCGGATTTGCCAGATTCACAGTACAATCTTGAAAGGGTTGCGGATAGGCATCCGTCAACCACGCACTCACAATCGGCTTGAACTATTGCTATAAGTGAATTCTAACCGAGCTCGTTCGCTTGTGCATGATATATACGGTAAATGGATGGAGCACTTTCCCTGTGTACTGGATGGTTATCTCTGCCTATGAGAATCAATGTCTTCGATGGTGGTATTTGTTTTCTACCCCCTTTCCTCCACCCTCTTCACTTTGCAGGAGAGGTCATGGGGAGCAACACAAAGAGGAGGAAGAAAAACGCAGAAAGAGTGATTACCAGAGACAGAGCGGAGGGTAGAATCATCAACAGTAGGTCAGGAAAGCCTGCAGATCTATTCCCCTTTCATCATACAACTATTAATAGCCTTGACACTATAAATGCAAAGCTCTCGTATGTTTAAGGGCATATTTGCGACTGAGAAAGGAGCAGCATCAACTTTTCTGGCTGATCATTCCTCTCGTCACGAGGGCCTTGAAAATAAAAAGTAGCTTCGGAGAAAACGAGGCGTTTCTGTATACTGGGTATATTGATAGGCATTGTGATCTGTCCTTATCTTTGACTTATCTATAAAGGATCGCCGAGGAGAGACATCTGGCACGATACAAGGCGGCAAGCCCCTCCGTTCTTCGGCAAGCCCAGCCACCATGGACGGCCCAAGCAAGCATGCGTTGTCGACCACTTGCATCATCTCCAATTCCAACCTTGCATGGCAAATCGTAATCATGTGTATGGGGAGACCACACTTGCCGAGCCCAGACCCAGCCCCGACCTTGACAAGCCCAGGTGACGACCTTAAGCTCAAGCAAATTAATGAAGACGGAATCGTGGGGAATTATTATTATGGTACATTTTTAGCTCCCTCCACGTATCCCCCTGCCAATTGCCAGGCTGCTCGTTCCCGTGCCTTTACCGCTTATCGTTGCGGGGTTGAAGTGTATCTATGTATCCAATATAGCATGATGACTATCTCCGGATCGGACGTATACTATCTTGTTAGGTCTGGATGACGAGCCAGTCAGTATCGTGCGATGTCCTCCTCGGAGACAGTTCGGGCTTGCTAGTGATACAAGCTTGTCAGAAGGACGGCGCCGCCTTGTTGGTCTTGGGAGGTTAAAGTATTAGAAAACGAAGAAGACTTGGAGGTGGAGGTGGCATTATTTCATGATTATGATCACCGTCGCCGCCTCGTCACCATCATTATCAGCATTACCGCCATCTCATGCACTTGTTCTTTTGAATATATTCTTTCACTCTCCCTGTCTGCAGCTTTATACTTTTCTGGGAACGTTGATAATTATACTGGTTATCATTCTGTGAGACTAGACGATCCTCATAGCCTCGTGTTTGGCTTCTGGAACGACGAAGCCAGTTCCCCGTCATGGCGGTCGGCGGTGGTGGTAGCAACCCTCTTTCCCTTCTTGGAGGGACCAGTTCTCTCACTCTCGCAGCGTTTGGTCTGCTTGTGGTCCTGGTCGGTCTAGCCGCTCGATTTGCACAGAGGAAAGCAGCTTCACCCCCCAACAAAGATGCACCGACAACTCCTGAGAAGACCCCGTGGATAGCACAGTTCCCTCCCTCGCGGCGACAGATCTTGGCAGACCTGAAGCTGAAGGGTGTGACTGGCCCCTTCATCGCCCCATCTCCTGACGTTCTTCTTCGGCGGGCGATCCCTTCGACGCGCACGGCAGATTGGGATCAGGATGACCTTTACACGCCCACGGGGTTTTCCACACAGGATGTTCGGGCCTTGGGAAGATTTCCAGACTATTCTGTCCTGACAGGAGTACGCTATCCACAGCCGTACGGTCCTCATTTCGATATCAGCAGGGCCCAATTCAGGCCGTTCCGCCCTTTCAGATGGAACTATCATCAGACAATGGGTAAGCTATGATTTATCATCAGATAGAGGGATGCTGGCAGAGACATCAGTTCCAGCACTGTAATCAACTTTATTGATCAATTACTGACACTTTGCCTTACTCTCTCCAGCGCACTACAAGTTTGACCCTGACTGGTGGGTGGAGCTGGAACAGAACTACATCCCAACCATGGCAGCCCGACAGGAGATTCTGAAGCAGCACGGAGACCTCGTCTTCTACACAGACCCCGGCTCAGAGCTTGCCTGCAGGGAGCTCATGGAGATGCTCGTCCAGTTCATCTGCAAGCGTTATCCACAGCACTTCAGGCTGGAGAAGGACAACACCGTCCTGCATAACGGGCTTCTGAATACCAAGACGGACCTCGTCAACACGCCGCCACTCAAAGTTGTCTTCACCAACATCCCAGAGGACTACGCCATGGTCTTCCGTAACGAGAACGACGGCTTTTATTACCTCCGCGCGGCCATGGTCTGCTCATCTGTCGGCTGGGATATCGGGATGAACCGTGGCAAGCCGCTTCGGGCGATCCACGAGCACGTTCCTGACTACGCCGAGAAAATGGCCTTCAGCATGGACCGCTTCTTCGCCAAGATGGCAGTCGACCAGCCGATCCAGCGCTGCAGCTGGAGTCTGGAGGACCACGCCCCGCTATTCAGCAGCCCGAGGATGGTGGAGAACTGGGAGCGCAGCGCCTTTGCGGAGAACAAGCAGGACCTCACGATCGAGCACATCAAGCTGCGGTGTGACTACCAGACGCTGCGCAGGCTGCCCCTGAGCGCAGCTGTCGTCTTCAACTTCAAGGCAGTTTTCACCCCGATTACCGAGTTGAGAGACGAGCCGTTCATGCCAGCTCTGCTGTTGAAGGTGTTGGAGGAAGGCAAGGAGAATCTCATCACTTACAAGACAGTAGATCACGTCAAGGATGTTACCATTCAGGCCTGCAAGGAATGGGCACAGGAACAAGTAGAAAAAGGTATGGTTCCAAAGGACTGGGAGGTGGGGACGGTCAACGAGAGCCCATTCTTCCCTGGTTGGGAGGCAAAGTGGCATGCTCAGCAAGGCTTTTAGCAAGAACAAGAAGGGTGGGGGGGAAACCACACGCTCTTCGACCTTGTTCTAGCTCTAGGCTCTAGAGGGAAGCAGGGTACAGCGTGGTATTGGTGGACTATGATAAGTTTGTCCCTTTGGAAATGGAAGGGGAAGTGGACCACAAGTATGTAAGAAGACCGTATAAATTATGGATTTAGCCCACACTAAACATTGTTTCTTTTGGGTCTAAAGCTGCCCAGTATGCCCAGGTGCCTTACCTCGTACATACAAAAGTACTGTGTATCATGATGCGAGGAACAATTTAACCTGCAGCACTATTTATTTTTGGGGTGGGGGTGGATATGTGGCACAGCCACCACCATTGCTTATTGTGCTTGGGGGAGAAAAAAGAAGAGAAAAGGAAGGGGACAACTGCTCGCATTGATATCGGGCAAACATCATTTTATGTCAGCGCCTAAATCCACTTGTTCCCACTCTATGATTCGACTGCACCCGGTTGCCAAGGAATCCTTCGCTGGTGGTCAGCCGGTGGGATGCCAAAATTTAAGCTTGTTTGGGCCTAGAAGTCATTTAACGATCCTGCGGCTGAAGGGTTATGGGTCTATGCCTGCAGTCATCGTGAGATCTGAACCGTCGTCACATTGGGAAGACCGAAGCCACAAAGGGGCGTGCAGATGTGCACTGGAGCCTGGCAAGGCAACGTTTCCCCTGACTCGTTCTGTTCCTTCCTTCTTGTTGCTTCTCTTCTCGTGTCCTGTCTCTCCCACGCGTCTAGTACATCCAGTATATATTCAGGCTTCCTCAGCTGAAGCCTCCTGCGTTAATAGTCACTCGCTTGTTCTGTTCTTGTCGAACCTCCAGGGCTACTCATCAAGTCAACTCGTTCCAACTTACTACTTGCAATAATAAATAATTTGTTCCATTCTCCTCAACCACCTATCATATACCCCGAGGTCGTTCACAATGGCTCGTCTCGCCTATACCTTGGGTCTGGCTTCAGCCGTTATCACTGCGGCCGCACAGTCATATGACGGTTATTACGATATTGAGATCGCCGATACAGTCCAGGCGGACGTGTCAACGACGGTCACCGTCAACCTTGATGACGATGACGACGACGATGATGATGACGATGACGGCGGCGACGACGGCTCTAGCTACAGCGGGTACCGCATTTACCTCGCGACCACTCCTCCAGGATGGGGCACCGGGCCTGCCTGTTATCTTGTCAACGACACCGACGTGGACGTTACCCAAGTTCAGGTGACGATTCCCGCCAATGTGGTCCCGGACCAGACAACACTCTCGCTGTCCCTATCAGAGCTCTACGAAGGGTACGACACCGCGACTTACTCCTACTCCAACGATTTTGTCCTGGAGGGCGGCTCTGGCTATTGGAGCGCCCTGGAGCTCAACGGATACAGCATCACTGAACCCGAGGTGACGCCTTGTTCGGCTCTGCAGTGCGCGCGGGACTGTGCTACCCAATATTATCCAGATGGAATTGCCCCCGACGATATCGACGATTCTTCCTACGAAGACTTCTACAACTGCATCGCGTCCTGCCCCGGTGTGGAGATGCCTTCATGGGATGAGATCTCGGGCGACGACGGCGGTGATGGTGATGGCGACGGTGGTTCCTACACCTACACCTACACCTACTCGGACTTCGAAGGGCATACAAAAACCCAGGACTCTGCCCAGGCCACCAAGACGGCCTCGTCTGGCTCGTCAGCTTCAGCTACAACTACTTCTACCGCCGCCACTTCTAAAACTGCCTCTGCGACATCTTCTTCCGCCGCGGCGACCTCAACTTCCGCTGTGACCACCAGCTCTGCCAGCCGGCAATTATTCTCTTCCTCGCTTGTTTTAGGATTTGTTGTTGCGGCTGCTGCACTCTTCTAAGTACTTGCGGAAGGGGATTCGGTGTGATGGTCTGCTGTGGTACTATTCAGCATAGAAACATAGTATGCTAGCCGTCACTGGAGGCAGATAAAATATGTAGTAATGATAATCAATATGTATTGGCCTTGCCAACTTTTCAAACTTCTGTCATCGCAGTAATCTAATACTTGCAAGCAAGCACGCACTGTAGCCATTACTTCATACTACAAGACCGAAAGAGAGAGAAAAAAACCACAATAAATCTTTATTTTCGAGCACCATTTGAGATGTTTAGATGGCGCCAGTTGAGGCCAGCCATTTTCGTAGGGTCTCCTTGATGTCCTCGTTCTCTGGTAAGCCCAACAGCCCATTGGCCCTCTCTCCCTCCTTTAGAGCATGGCCTTCGCCGTCCCGATAGAGGTGAACTCGGAGGAGTGGTCCAAAAGCACTGAAGTCGCCCTTGGTCAACTTTTCCTCGCCGATCTTCTGCAGGTCAGCAGTGCTCTGACGCTCCACCGTCCATTTGCTACCGGTCTCCGTCTCCACAATCTCCAATATCTGGTTGAGGGTGGGTTGGAATGAGGCGATGGACAAATACTTGTTTGCAGTCTCTTGAGGATGCTTAAGGATAGAGGCCACCGCCTTTGCGATCAGGCCCTTGTTGGTTGTTTGGAATGGCTCGTTTCCAGAATCGACGATAGTGGCCTTCTTTTGTTTGGCATCGAATCCAAAGATTCCCAGCTCTAGATTCTAAACAGACGCACACTTATCAGATTTGTTTCTCTTTCTTTCTTTCTTTCTCTTTTCCTTTTTTCTTAAAAAAGCCAGGAGGGAGAGGAGGGAGTCTACAAGGCAGCGGAGCGCGGGTAGGCGACTGATGACTTACCAGATCAAAGAAGAGACCATTCGAGATACCAGTCCAGCTAAAATCCGACCTCTCCTCTGCCTTCTTCTTCAGGTTATCCACCAGGCGCGTCTTTCCAGCGACAATTTTCCCAATCTCTAAGCCCTGTAGCTTGCGGGTGTTGATACCGAACTCGCTGGGGATGAAGCGCTTGATCCCGACTGCGAATGCGGCATCTGCGAGTTTCTGCTGCGTGTCCCCCACGGCAGCAGATGCAATAGTCGAAACGACAGCATCCTGGCCTGTCAGAGCCGCCTTCAAGGACTCGATGTCGTCGTAGTTGACAGTCTTGACCGTCACCCCTTCGGGCACCTTGTCATTGCCGGTGCCACGGCTGAGGATGGACACTTGGAAGCCCTGCTCGACCAATTCCTGAACAATGGGTTTGCCAATGCCTCCGGTTCCCTAAATTAACGACAACAAGTCAGCTGCTGAGCCCACCCCGGTGGCACTGGTCCTGGCTACCAGAATGTCTTTCCAACCCAACATAGAATCAGAGAATTGCTACTTACACCGACGACAGCGACTTGGCGGATCTCGACAGAAGACATCCTTCGGATTCTTTGTTTTCTTCTTCTATTGAATCAAATATGGCGTCCACGTGGCAATAACAACTCACACATATGAGATGCTACAACATAAGAACAAGGAACAAGACAATCTCAAAGAAGAGCATGAAAGATGCGTGCGGGGGTTTAATATAATAAACACATGGCACGCCATCGCTGCGTCCCGCAACCGCGTGTCATTGCCGCTGCGGGCAACGGGATATCAATATAATCCACAGCAAATCCGCGGCAGGGAGCTGCATATTATAATCATGACAAATTAACCCCAAGAAGTAGAGATTGGTAAGAAAACTCTAAAATTCTCCAATAAAGGCAAACCTTCAATGTATCAATATATCGGCATAATGACACCATCAACGGCTCCTCCCGCCGGTGGTGTGGTTCCTTGGCCGCCTCGGCTCCAGGGCTCTTGGGGTGATTGGGAGTCCAAACAACGTAGATGCTTTCTCCAAATGCATGTCGATCTCGGACAGATTACTTGTCAACAAGCCATTGATACATACATACATACATTGCTCTTTGTACGCGCATGAAGAGTCAAGGAAGGCATGGTTGACCAGCACACAATATTTGTGTATATCAGAGTTGCACAATTACTGTACCGGCGGCCTGCAGAATCTGTCTTGGTCAGTGATAAAAGTCAACACCAGTCGGTGGCCTACGAGTCAGTCGGAATTGTCAAAGTCGATCCATTATGATGCTACGTTCGTCTTGGAGGCGTCCAGAATGATTCACCGCCAGCCTTGTATGCCTCAGGACGACACATTGGTTGAATTTTTCTTTCTGGACCGACACCAGGCATCGGCCAACTGCTCGACACCCATCGCTGCTCCGGAATTTCAGCCACGAGCATCTTGTGTGAGTGAATCACTTGCGGCTGCCGCTGCTGCCGCTGCCCGAGCTGCTGCTACCGTGGCCAGAAGAGTACTGACCACCGCTGGGAGAGGTGTAGGTCGAGCCTCCAGAACCGTTGTTGTAGTACGTCTTGATCAAGCGAGCCGACGCATAAGTATATTAGCTGACGACGTCCCGTCTGGTCGCTTACTGTGTAATTGGGTGCCAACTTACGGAGCCATTAGGGTTGGAGTAGTAGTAGGAACCGTCCCTTGAAGCCATGATCCATGAGTCACTTTATTTTTCCACGAAACAAACAGAAAAGGCCCGTGGCGAGTTGCAATATGGGATGGACTCACTGGTTGGAGTAGTGGTAGGCGTTGGAGCCATTACCGTAGTCGCGGGCACAGTAGTGGTTGCCCTGGCCAAGACGAGGTCAGCCGTGTCGTAAGTACTTCGGTGTGAGGGAAGAAAGTTGGACAGCGGAAGAAGGACGAGTACTCTCTGCTCACCTCCGAGTTGGTGCCGGAGCTCTTGTACGAGTAATCTCTACCAGACATGTTGATTGGTGGTGATGGGTTGATCTCAGTTAGGTCTTGATTTTGATGTGTGTAAGTAGAAAGGTAGAGAAGATGACGTTGATCTGTCTGGTCCCACGAGGGCTTCTACTCCCTTTTATGTTTTTTGAAGGTAGAAAAGGAGGGGGAAGAGAGAGCAAGGTTGGGAAGTTGGGAGGGGTTGCTGCTGAGCAGATAACACGAACGCAGGAGGCCTGCCACTATCTCCTTGTGAATGAAACGCTGCCCTTCTCCCTAGACCCTGGCACAAGCAAGGAACAAGACGGAACATGTGCTCGGACGATGGCATTCCATCATTGATTCACTCGCTAGTGAATGAGCTTGGTCTTCCAGGTGGCAGAATCCTTCACATGCTACGGGCGAACAAAAGCAAGCTTTGACCAAGCGGACAAGCGGTCCTTGATGCTGAGAGGCGCGTCTTGATGTACATTGATCTTCCTCATGCGTATTGAATTGAAGCAGCGACGTAAGAGGAATTGACAGGATAATGTCTGGTATCTGATTCTATTTTTTTTCTCTATTTGATAAGCTCTCTCAAGCTGTCTGTCTATATGTGTATCAATATAACATAAAGAAAATAAATCACAGCCGGACTCGAGAACCAGATCGTTCGGTTCACGCCTTCTCGCCCCAGTTCTGTTCGGCCGTGACTGGTGCCTCGGCCTCTTCGTGCTCCGAGAGGAACTTTTCGGCCTCCAGGGCGGCCATGCAGCCCGAGCCTGCGCTCGTGATAGCCTGCCTGTACCTCTTGTCCTGGACGTCGCCGGCGGCGTAGACACCCTCGATGTTTGTCAGGGGCGTGCCATTCTTGGTGACGATGTAGCCGTCCTCATCTGTGTCAATCTGGCCCTTGACGAGGGTGGAGGCTGGGTCGTGGCCTATGGCGTAGAACAGACCGTTGGCCTCGAGCGTCTCCTCGGCGCCCGTCTGGACATTCTTGACGACTAGGTGGCTCATAAGGCCCTTATCGTCGCCCTTGATCTCGGCACCGGCCGTGTTCCACTTAATGGTGACGTCCTTGTGGTTCTGGAGCCTCTTGGCCATGATGTTGCTGGCGCGGAGCTGGTCTCTGCGGACGAGCACGGTGACGTGGCTCGCGTACTTGGTCAGGAACATGGCCTCCTCCGCCGCCGAGTCACCACCGCCAATGACAACCAGGGGCTTCTTGCGGAAGATGGGGGCAGCGCCGTCACAGACCGCACACGCCGAGACGCCATTGTTCCAGTACTTGTCCTCGCCAACGAGACCCAGGCGGCGGGCGGTGGCGCCGGTGGCGATGATGACGGTGTCGGCCGTGTGCTTGGTGTCGGGGTCCCACTCGGTGGCGTACTTGAAGGGCCGGCTGGAGAGGTCCAGGTCGGCGATGGTCTCGCTGATGATCTTGGTGCCAAAGCGCTCAGACTGCTTGCGCATGTTGTCCATGAGCTCGCCGCCCATTATGCCGTCGGGAAAGCCGGGGAAGTTCTCGACATCGGTGGTCGTGGTCAGCTGGCCGCCCGCGGCTATGCCGTTGGCCATGAAGCCTTCGTAGAGGGTGGGCTCGAGGTTGGCGCGGGCCAAGTAGATGGCGGCGGTATGGGCAGCAGGCCCGGAACCGATGACTAGACAGACAGACAAGATAGGCAGGCAGGGTTAGCAACGCAATAGCCAAGGCACCAAGAGAGAGAGGGAGAGAGAGAGAGCGCGCGAGGGAGAGGACATACCGAGGACCTTGGTGTGGCTAGACATCTTGACGGAGCTGAAGCTGGTCGGCAGGTCGGAGGAGGAGAAGAAGCGCGTCTGGGTCTTGAAACCTGCAGTAGCAAGAGCAGCTACAGACAGGCTGGTGGCGCTGGAGCGTAGAGGTCGCGTGAAGAAGTACTTGAAAGACAGCTTGACGGTTGGAGACCCGGCCCGGTGCTCGAGAGGAGGCAGAGAGAGTGTGTGTGCAGTCTTGAAAGGAGGGGAAACAAGCAGGAGGGAAGAAGTTGACGCTATTGCGACAAAAAAGGCGTTGTGACTTGGGAGTCGACGAGATCGGATATTTGTACTATGGTGGGGTATGTGGGGCTGATAGACGTTTATGATTTCAGATTTGTCAGTGACCTGGACTCTAGAAACTCGTGAAGAAGAAGTATGGTGTTGTATAGATCAATTGATTATCATATCAAGGTGGCTATGCATGTTGACGCGATCTTTTTTTCTTTTTTTCTCCTCCTTCTTTTTCTTCCGCCTCGTTTCCTCTTTCGTCGCATTTCTCCAATTCTGCAAATCCCCTTCCCTCAGACTTGTCAGGTCATTTTTTGGGGCGGCATACAAAATTTAGTGAGGGGAGTCTAAAGTATGCCAGGGCCGATGAACGGAACACCAAGCCTGTACGACCCCTCTCAGCAGTACGTACTCGTTGTATCACTTCTCGAACCCCACCCCTTGTCCCACTGACTGCTACCCGCTGGGGCCCACTGCTATCGATAACCCAGCTAACGGGTTTAGCAACAACAGCGCTGCAGTACTAGTAACCTGCATGCATTGAAGGAAGGTTACCACTGCTGAGCGAATCTCCTCCAAACTATCACTTTCACAACAAAACACCAACGCCACTACCACTTCACACGCACACACGCTCTCGGAGCCGCACCAGCAGCGACAGCAATCCAGAGCCCGAACTCACAAAGCAGCCACTGACAACAGCAATACTGTGACGGCTGTCGACTTGTTGGCTAAGAGGACAGGGCCACCGAGAGATCATGGCGCCGTCGGCCACCGCCACCGTCGCGGCCCAGCTGTCGGAGCAGCTGCTATCCAAAGCGACGCCCCAACAGTCGCCCTCCTTTTCATTCACCCCTTTCCTCCAGAAGACATATCTGCACAGCCTCCCTGCCGACAGACCAATCTGCAGGGCCTACAGCAGCGGCCACTGTCCACTCGGCACCCGCTGCCCCGAGCGACACGTCTCGGCCACAAATACTGCTAAGCAAGACGGCGGCGGGGGCGGCCATGCCTTCAACTCCCTTGTCTGCAAGCACTGGCTACGGGGGCTGTGCAAGAAGGGCGAGAGCTGCGAGTTCCTACACGAGTTCAACCTACGAAAGATGCCCGAGTGTAACTTCTTCCTAAGAAACGGCTTCTGCAGCAACGGCGACGAGTGCCTCTACCTCCACGTCGACCCCCAGAGCAAGCTGCCGCCCTGCCCACACTACGACAGGGGCTTCTGCCCGCTGGGGCCGAGGTGCGCCAAGAAACATGCCCGGAAGAAGATGTGTGCATACTTTTTGGCCGGATTCTGTCCCGACGGAAGGGACTGCAGAGAGGGCGCACATCCTAAGTGGCAAAAGGACCTAGAGAAGCCAAGCGCCAAGGTCGAGAAGAAGGAGGAGGAGGAGGACGGGGTTCTGGCTAGGCGAGAAACCTTCGACGACGACGAGGATGGGTCCTTCAGAGACCGTGGGGATAGGGACCGCGAGAGGGAGAGGGACCGGGGTCACGACCGGGATAGAGGCCACCAGCAGGGCAGATTCGGAGGACGTGGCGGACGCTGGAGGGGAAGAGGCGGCCATAAACATCGTGGCAGGCACTAGGACGGTCGCAATGGCACGGAGCAGATTTCATGAGGAGCACACCTGCCCACTCTGATCTGGAGGGCCTCGTGGAGGAGGGACTGGGTTGCATGTGCCCCAGTCGACACGCTCAGGTGCTCTCGAGAGTCTTGTTACTTGTGACGGACGACGAGATGGCAAACTTTGGCCCTAATTTTAGCCATTCTTAGAACAGACAGAGACTTACCAACAGGACCACTGCAACCACGTCGAGGACCATCTCTTAAAAGATGTATGATACCACCTTTAAAAAGTTTACATCCTGGAATTGACCAATATTTTGATCATATAACCTCGTCTCATTCCTAGTGTCATTCTTCCTGTAGAACTGGTTACTGACCCTATTTATTACCTGTGATCCGTGTATTTGTCTGCTCAACCCAGCAACGACAACCTGAATGAAAGCTTTCGGAAAATTAATTTAATGCAATCTCGTCAGATGAAGGCAAGGATCTAGCTGCTAAATGGTAAAGTGTCCGCCGCTATATGGGTCATGCCTGCCTACTCTGCAAGGGCGGTGTGGGGGACAGGGATTCTTCTAAATGTCTACTTTCGAGTTCTTCCAGGCACTTTGATCCCCCGCTGACGTGTATCCTTCACCCCTTCCTTCTCTGTATCTATGCAGTACCGGGTTGGGTGGTGGTTCTTCTTTATTATTATTCGTCTTCTTGTTGTTGTTCCTTTTATTCGTCTCTTTTGAGATTTTCCTTCGGCCTGATTCAGTTTGTCCTTCATCTTTGTGTGGATCGTCTTAGCCACTCTTTTGAGAATCTCGCATTCTCTACCGTTTGTCGATGATGTTCAATGCAATCTCCCCGTTCGAATCCCTCGCCAAATCCCTGAGCTATATACGCTCGACCTGATCGCACCCTCTTTCGCGGCGGCTGGGAGGGGACGAGGACGATGGCGTGTCGGAGAGGCTGGATACTACGCTCGTGGGCAGGGCTTCTCGAAAGGCGCCCTCGCGTATCTCGTCTGCTTCATGAGCTGCAAGCCTTCCTGCCACCGCTGAACTTCATCACCATCCACTACACCTATTTCATCGTGGTCACCTTGATTGCCTCCCTCATTTTCTGGGGGTCCTCTGACCCATCCTTCAGCATCAGCTATGCCGACAGCCTGTTCCTCGTCGTCTCGGCCATGACCGAGGCTGGCCTGAATACCGTCAACCTTAGCCAGATGACCACCTGGCAGCAGGTCCTTTTGTGGCTCCTGATCCTCCTCGGCAGCGCCGTTTGGGTTTCGATCTGGACCGTAGCCTTCCGCCTGCACGCCTTTGAGAAGCACTTTGAGGACATCGTCAAGGCCGAGAGAGAGAAGAGGGACAAAGAGAGAATCAAGCGGCCGAGCAGCTCGAAAAGCCTCAGGTCCCTCCCCTTTCTTAGGTCCATGACCTTCGGAAAGGCTACGACTACGCCGTTGGGAGACATGACCCTCGCAGGCCTTGGACCTAAGGTGAAGAAGGAGGAGCAGAACCTCCCTAGCGCGGATAACACTGATGAAGTCGTTGCCGTCCAACAAGATGGCCGCCGTACAGTCTCTCTGCCGGATTTGGATGAGATGAACCACCAGTTCGAAGGACATGGCTCGCAGGAGATGTCGCCTGCAACCGGAGCCCACATCACGTTTGCAAGTGATCCACTGGAGATGGGACACGGAGAAGCCAGGACCTCATCAGTTGCTCATGTCAATGACGGCCGGGCGAAGAGACGCACCGGCACCCTTGACGCCAATGGGCTTCTCAAGAAGCAGCCAGAGACCAGCCGAAATCCCTCTATTCAGCTGCAGAGGTTCCTGACAAACAAGACTGCCGGCAGAAATTCACAATTTCACGATCTCAGCAGCGAGGAGCGCGAGCACCTGGGAGGCCACGAGTACCGGGCCCTGAGAATGCTTTCTGTCGTCGTGCCCCTGTACTTTGTGTTGTGGCAGTTCTTAGGCTGCATAGCGCTCGGGGCCTGGATCGCGAACAACAAGCCAGAGGTGGCCACCTCCAATGGTCTGAGCCCCTGGTGGACTGGCATCTTCTTTGGGGTCTCTGCCTTCAACAACTCGGGCATGGCTGTCATCGACGCCAACGTCGTGCCTTTCCAAAACAGCTACTTCGTCCTGATAGTCATGGGTGCCATGATTCTCGCAGGCAACACGGCCTACCCGATTATGTTGCGGTTCCTGTTCTGGTCTATGCTTAAGCTCTCGTGCTGGGCCACGGAGGAGGAGACCCTCTACGACTTCAAGCTCACCTTGAAGTTCATCCTCTCGTATCCCCGCCGAGTCTACACGAATATGTTTCCCGCCCGCCAGACCTGGTGGCTCCTCTTCATGGTCTGCCTGCTCAATGTCACAGACTGGGTTGCGTTTGAGGTCCTCAACCTCGGGAACCCGACGATAGAGGCCATTCCGGTGGGTTCGAGGGTCATTGATGGGCTCTTTCAGGGTATAGGTACGTCTTGTTGCACATCCCGAATAGGCTGATGAAAGCGAAGAGAATTGCAGGCACTAATAAGACTGCTTGCGATAGCTGTTCGATCGGGCGGATTCTATGTGGTCGGCATCAGTAGCTTATATATTGGCCTACAGATCCTGGTACGTGTCACCGATGCGACTTGCCTTGGAGGAAGGGTGATAGAAAGAGGGGGTGGGGGGGGGCTGTTTCGTTTCCCCTTCGAAAACCTGCCATGGCCCTATCCTACCGCGTCTCGTCTGTACTCTAGACTGTCTCTGATAAGAGCTGATATGTGCTAACGCGGCCTCCCCAGTACGTGATCATGATGTATATCTCAGTATACCCAGTGGTCATCACCATGCGTCACTCCAATGTCTACGAGGAGCGCAGCCTGGGTATCTATGCAGACGATCCAGAACCTGAGGGTGATATAGAGCAGGCCAATGGGATACATAGTAGCCTCCAACGACAGGGAAGTAATATCACAACGGGTAGCACTTCCAGACCGGGCCGGACCAAGGAGACGAAAGCCTCTCGTCTCTCGCGCGTGATCCGGCGTCACTTTGCACTACATGGCGTGGGCGCTGCGCCGCGACGAGAGACCGCAGACAGCCGGATTGACTTCATCAGCCAGCAGATTCACGGTCAGCTTGCTCATGACATATGGTGGCTCGTCCTCGCCATCTTCACCATCAGCACTATCGAGACACGCCACTTTCTCGACGATCCCGTCACGTACAGTGTCTTCAATATCATCTTTGAGGTCGTCTCTGCCTATGGCACTGTCGGCATCAGCACTGGTATACCAAATGTAGCCTACAGCTTCTCAGGGGGTTGGTATACTGGAAGCAAATTGGTCTTGTGCCTGGTCATGCTTCGTGGTCGGCATCGAGGACTTCCCGTGGCACTGGACAGAGCAGTGAGGCTGCCGCGGGAACAGCTTCACCGTGAAGAGGAGGAGGACTATCGTATACGAAGAAGTATGAGTCGCAGGATGAGTGTGGACTCTGATGTCTAGCAAGGGACAGAGACAAGAAGAGGGGGAAAAGGAGAGAGAGAACTCCATTCAAGGGTCCACGGGCTTTCTGTTCCTTTGGAATACATTTGGATAGCGCTAATGTATGTCGCAAAGGTGGCTAATATGAGGAGACCGCCATGCGCTCACTTTGCTCATAGGTCTGCTATGCACATCATGTTGTGTCCTTCTTTATACGGAAACCAGAACTGCTTCACCGGCCCCGACAGAGACGGTACTATTTTCCAAGGACTCCACAACCTCAGACCCAAGAACAGATCCATCTTCCCCAACCCACTGACCTGCAAAGGTAATGTTCTCAGCAGTATCAACACCAGGGTTCGTCAGCCGCCGGACCGCGCCCCCCTCAAACTCGTTCGGGAGCTGCACGTTGATGTACGACCGATCCGACGCCGGCATGGTGGAGTTGAAGATATTCAGGTTTGCAATGACCACAGACTGCAGCGCGGTGCTGTTTGCATCGTACACAGCATACGCGGTGAAGCTCGTCTCGTTCGCCAGGACCGCGACCTGCTTATTCCCGCCCGCGAGTACCGTTGCCGTAAACAGATTGCCGTAGTACAGTGGGTTCACGTGTGCCGCGGTGCCGTTCCACTCGACGGGCTGCCAGGCGCTGTAGAAGAACCTCGTGCCGCTGTGAAAGTAGACTCGCTCCACCTTGAGGCTGGCCAGGTACATGACGTAGTCGACGGACCACAGGGCTGCGGCGAAGACGTCCGAGATACCTGGCTGTCCCTGGCATGAGATGCTGTTGGTCTCGCCCAGCACATACGGGATGCCGGAGCCGAAGGTCGCGTTGCCCAGGTAGTCGTGGTAATAGAGGATGCTGGTCACATGGGCGTGGTTCAAGAGGTTGCCCTCGATGGTCGGGTAGCTGGTGGTGTCGCACGCCGCACCCATGTAGTCGTGATCTGCGACAGTCACGGCCAAGGACTTGTTCATGCCGAATAACTCTGCGTTCTCGACGTTCCAGAACGGCGTCTCGTTGTACCCCAGATGCCGCGGTGCCTCGAACGCGCAGCCCTGAAAGAGGGGCTCGTCGGTCCCGATGGCTTCCAGCACGGCCTCTGCGTACTGTGTCCACTGCGCGACATATGCATTGATCGTCCAGTTGATGGGCCTTCGAGAGCCACCGGGCCAACCTGCCAAGTAGAGAGAAAGGCTTGTTAGACTTCAAGACATGATCATGAGGTAAATGCATAGTTTCTTTCTCGATAGGGTGGATCAAATCGTACCATCGACCTCGTTTCCAATCTCGTACCCGTACAGCGCCTCTCCGATGCCATCGTATACGAGCTTGGCCTCGGTGATGGTCTCGTTGAGACCATCGCAGCCTCCACAGAGGGGGTCGTCATTGTCGTAGAAGGTCGTTCCGTAGACGTATCTCGTTCCCTCTGGCAACTGCTGGAACGACTGCACCCAGGCTGGCCCGATGCTAACGGCGGACGGCTGCTGGTCTGTTGGGGTGTCAAATGTGTTGATCACGCCTACCTCCTGGCTTGCGTTGTATGTAACCCTGTTTTGTGAGCTCCCGCCGGCCCTGAACATCGGGTACTCGCCGGTGATGTTATGAAGATTCTCGACAAGACGGATGGATAACTCATTTGGGTATCTGGAGGATCTCTCTTAGCTGCAAGAACCCGATCGCATTATTTTCTGTACTTTCCCAAATGAATTGAAGGATCAGTCTGAAAATGCCGTACGAATCATTGCCGGCGTAGTCTGCCATAAATGCGAACTCGACAGAGTACCCAACATAATTAGCAGCCACAGTCTGGTGGCCTGCTGGTACCGTAGGAGGCACATCGAGGATCCTGGCCGACTCAATTCTCTTCGAGAGGACCTGCGCCATTGCAGGTCCTCCCGTGAGCACCGTTGTCATCATCAAGCCCAAGAGGGCGATTTGGGTCGTAGGCGTCATGATCGCTAATGTTTGTGCTGAACTGGAAGGCACTGGCGAGGGACAGCGTACTAGATTTTGCCATTCTATAATACTTTTTACATCTAATAACACGCTCGGTAAATTTTGCTGCGTGACAAGATTGAGAAGTGAAGAAGCCAATCAGCTGAGGTAACATCTGTTGAATATTCGGAGCAATGCTGAACGAGCCGGTAGAGAGGAGAAATGACCCCTCAAGATGACGCAGGACGCACGGATGCTGGAGTAGCAACAGCAGCAGCATCTTTTGTCCGATTTAATGGTTCTGACATTAACGTGACTGGACTGGTTGGTGGGAAATGATGATGGGTACTATTCCATTTTTGATCCATATACGCTGGGTTATATGAAATGGGCCGGTCTGTCGCAAGTCTCGGTGATGATAAAGCGGGAACTTGAACTGATTATTCCCAACAATTTATGCTTCCACGAGTGGGAGAAGGCATCGGAACGTCGTCCGTGCTACGATGTTGTTCTTTTTGAGCGCAAGGCCCCAAGTCTTGTAACAGAATCAAATACGTGTAGAGAGGAAGGAGTGTCATGAAAATTGCACCAATGCGTGAGGGGACACGGAAGAATTATAGAAAAGGACCATGAAGGTGAGCATCTGGGACCTAAATGCTAGCCTTGCCCAGTAATTCGTGCGCAAGAACTGAGTACACACAGGCCTCGCATTGCCGTTCGATTAACTCTTAGAGAGCCTCCAGAGATGGCCATGTCCTTCTTCTCTATTTCCCTGAATCATTCGAAATGCGATGAACTTGAAGCAGTGCAGACACTTGTCGGCAGCGCAAAAATTTCTTTCAGAGTCAGTCGATCTCAGATACAAATGTGGCAGGGCGATAGGCTTTTGCAAAAAGCGGTAGCAAGAAATGTGATTCAGGTATTGTATTTGGCTGATGTAGTGATAATCCTCAGAGCGAATGCTACCGATGACACCTTAACCCTCTTTTGCAGCGGCCAGAAAAGCCCGTCTCGAATGACCTAGACTAATGTCCCGCACAGAGTCCGGGTGTCGTGTTACAGGCGAAGAGGAGGCGAGAAGAGTGATCCTTGCTGTCTATATTCTTTTTATACGCCAGCGTGTGCTGCTCCACCACGCAGCGGTAGTTCCCCCGTATAGTGGCGCTTAGCGGTGGTACTGCTTTCGTGTATCCACGCCCTAGCCCATAGAGGTCATTTGCAGACGGCAATGGCACGAGAGAAGAGGCGTAGAGCATTTCTCATTGTGACTCAGACCTCGTCATATTGGGAGCGGCTCCTGCGAGAATGCTATTGCATTTCTTGCAACAAAGATGCTCTGCAAAGATAATCAAGATCTTTAGTCGACATCGTCATCCTCGGCGGCCGCCGTTTCGTTCTTCTGAGTGTTGATGGTGAGATCTACGTCACTAAGGTGTTTCCTGGCCTCCTCTAGTGACGCCTCGCCATCAAAGTCGGGTTCCTTGGCGTCCTCCTCGTTGGCGGGGGCTGCCTCAGCGGTGTAGGCGCGGGCAGCCTCTGGCTTGAGCGACCCGTCCTCATTGACGTCCTCCTTGAGGTAGAGGGTGAAGAGGATGACAAGATAGACCTGCTTAGTTGTCCGGTTTCGAAGAACGTATCTGAGCTGATGTGAGCGCTTTTTCCTGTAAAGAAGCAAACACAGCAGACGTTAACCAATCCAGGTCTCTTTTATGCACGCGCAGACACACGCACACAACAGGTACAGATTCGTTGGGGGGAGGGGGAAGGGAGGCCGCACCTGAGACCCTGGCCGTCCCAATACTTCATGATGGGAACGGCATAGCCGGGCAGCCTCAGCGCGAACTCGCTAAAGTCAATATAGGCGTTGAAAAAATCGACAGCATAGGTCCGGCCGTACTCCCAGACCCAGTCCTCCTTGCTCTGATCCTGCAGAGCCCACTTCATACGGGCCTTGCCGTCCGAAGGCGCCCCGACGTCCTGCCGCCAGCCCTTGGCGTCGGCATCAGACGCTCCCTCCTCGACCCACAGGCCGCCTTTGGCCTCGTCGAAGGTGGCTGGCCCCACGTGGATGGTGTTACAGGACGACAGTGCCGGTCCGAAGAGGTAGGGGCTGTCCGCATACGGATCGCCGTCCAGGCCCGGGTCTATCCACCACTTGACGATCTTCATGGCGTAACTGAACCCAGGGGGAAGACGGTCTCGGATGGGATGATCGAAGTCGTTGCCAAACTGAAGATCCGCGCCAGAGATGCCACCGGGGTCTTTCTCATCATCATCAACATCATCTTCTTGGGGATTCTTGCCCTTGTCCCCTCCTGCAAACGGATCCTTGGGGGTGAAGCGAAAGGAGATGCTGTACTGATCCTTGTTGGTGGCGTGTGGCTCGTGGGAGAAGTAAGGCGAGGTCGAGGGTGAGTTGCGAGGCAGGCCTTTGAAATTTTGGATGCGCACGCTGAGCTCGACGTCCATCAACTCGGTGCTGACCTTGACGAGGTGAGGAGCGTTGACTGGGACCTCCTGATGGCCTGCGAGATCATAGGTAGGGCCTGCCGTGACCCTAAGCACGTACTTGTCTGCCATCTCGACGAAGATGGCTAGGAGAAGATACAAACAGGCTCCCAGGCAAAAGGAAACGAGAGTGATCTATGTATGGTATGCGGTGTAGGTCTATAGTTGAGGGGGCTCAAAGTTTGGATAATATGACTGGTCTCGCAAGCTCCTTTTTTTTTGTCCCTTTTATTTTTTGTTGAGCAAAACCCCAGTGTAGCCATTCATGTTGAGCGGGAAGTTGTCATGGTGGTGAGCTTTTCATGACGTCGGTTGGCCCAAGTGGGGCCTGTGATTCGACGGCTCTTTTGATTGGCCGTACAGTAGGGCAACCGCCAGCAGGAAGCCCGTCTGATGATCTGTCACTGCCCAGGTGCCTCTATGGAGGACTGCAAACATTGCACATGTGAATGAGACGGCTTGCATCTTGTTATGAATACAACAGTATGGGAGAGCTGAACATGTAGATCATAACATGCAAAAGCAGGGTTACGGGAATACGAAGTAGTGAAAAGCTTATTTCAGAGAAAAGGAAAAAGGATGAGAGAGAAGAAAATGAAGTCAAGAAGAGAAGAGTAGAAGAAGAGGAGGAAGAAAGGTAGAGAGGTGAGGAACAGTCCATGTGTCCAGAACGACTTGATGATGGCTTCACGTTCTTCCAGCCAACAAACATCCTTCTTGTGGGACTCCAGGCACGATGACGCTGTCGTATGCAGCATTGCGTAAGTATGGACCATCAACCTTGTTGTAAGACATGACCACAAGAACTACTCTTCTCACCGTACTGAGCTGCCATTTTTAACCATCATATTCTTGAAAAGCCGTCGTCGTCGTCGTCGTCGTCTGTCAATGCCTTCCTTGCATCTTGGGCCCATCCTTCGAAGCTAACATGCTGCAGCATTTCGGGCACTTCGCTTCTCCAATCATCGCAGCGCCCTTGGGCCTGCATGTGCTATCTGTTCCCAGCACAGCTGCCATTTCAGGCAGCTGGATAAAGTCTCAACATAGCAGGTCCGCCCTGAGATTCCTATTCCTGGCGCTGGCCCCATATCTCAACCCTCTCAACATGGGCCACGCTCGGCGCATCTTGTCTGGTCTTCGGTGCCCGAAGACTATGCCCACCCCTAGCTGGCGCACACTTCGGCCGCCTGAAAATGGGTGCATTTATTTCTCAAAATGCCGGCGGTGGAGTAGCAAATGCTTTTCCAGATTTTTCCTATATACTTATTTTGTCTCGTTCTTCCTTCGCCTGCAAGTTCAAGCACGCCAGAACCCCTTCTTTCTTCTAGAAGGCCTGCTTTCCTCCTTGGCCTGGGGTGGTGCAATTCTCGGCCACACTGACGACCACCACCTTCGACACACAGACGTTCTAACTCTCATCTCAACCCCAGGTCACCACTATACCACGGAGAGACGTTGGGCCTTGTGTACACGATGAGACGGGGAGACGCAATAGGAGGGACCACAAGTTTATACCGGTGAGTCGAGTCACCTTCTGAGAAGAAGAAATTTGTTCTGTCATGTCTCGGAGGAGATAGTATTCAGATCCAGATTTCGAAGGCCCACCGAGGAAAGCAATGCAACCCGCTCAGGATGACGACCAAAAAAAACACCGACGCCACGTCCTTATCATTTTTTTGTTTGGTTTATTCTTGGAGATATGCAAGAATTGGGCCACTTCGGGCACGACCGACGCCAAGTTGAAAACGCTTTTCCCCTCGAGATGCACGGAAAAGAACAGAAGAAAAAAATAGGAAGAAGGCGATTATTACATGCGCTCTCTCTCTCATACACACACACACACATACACCTGGGCACACACTCACCCCAAGCCAGAGCCGATCATCGAAGACACAGTCTAGTTGGGCGCTAAGAATTTGTCGACATCGACCCTCTCGAAAAAGCTGATTTGGTTGAAGTGAACCCAGAACTGCGCAATTCTGTTCTCCGAGATCAGGATCAGTTGAGACTCGATATACCGATCTGTGCGTATCAAATTCGTTAGCTTCCTGCTTCTCTACCCGCTACATGTGTGAAGATTAGGCTGGGTGCAACTCACCATTCAAGAATCCGGGGCGGGCGATGTGACCCTTGCTGCGTACAACCCTCGCGCCCGTGAACGGCTGCTCCTCGACCGTTGTCACAAAGCCATCTTCACCAAGGTCATCCGCAGAAATACTGCACTCGCCACGGGGTACGTTGACATCACCAGTCAGCTTGACAGCCTCGAGACTCCCGCGGTACCTCCTGGCATCTGTCTTGCGCTGTGCAAACTCGGTGTCCGTCTCGCTTTCAGCCCGCGTGGCGTCAATTGCGGCCTCATCGAACGGGTTGGGATGGTGCTGCTTGATGAGGAGGAACTCGCACCCGTGTGAGCCAAAGTCGCCCACCCATATGCCCTTCCATGGCTGGTCGGCTGTGGGCGTGTACAGCTCAGGTTCGAGTGTCGAGAACGTTGTCACCCTCTCGCCGATGCGGGCGACGGGGGGCGGGCGTCCGCCATACAGGTAGCTCGGCAGCCAGGGGCGAGAGGCCTGGCCGAACGCGCTGCTGTCAGAGTCGAAGAGCCAGTCGCTGTGACCGCTGCCGCCAAAGGAGTGGGATGAAACCCGAGTCTCCATGGGCATACCAGCCGGCCTGGCCTCCATCCAACTCCGAATCCGGAACGATGTCTCACTGATCTCGGAACGCTGCGTAGGCCGGTGCTCCTGCGACATCGAGTCTGCAAGACCGCCCATGACAGGAGCAGCCGTCACCCTCTCTGCTGCCGGAATAGCCGGCGGGGGCCAGACATTACCATGTGGGAAGGGCTGACGGCCTAGCTCCTCGGCCTCGGGGGCCGGTAGAGCCCGGGCCAGCATGAACGTGTCGAACGAGGAAACGGGGATCTTGTCGTCCAGCGACATGTGTCTCTCTTCCGAGTACCTGGGGAGGCTCGTTGGAGGAGCGCTGGGTACCGTTGTGGCTCTCAGAGCAGTGCTGAGGCTGCTGCCCCAGTGTGCAAGGCCTGAGGAGATGCTCCCGGTGGCGCAAGAGGAGGATGACTTGGAGCTGTTGGCACGGGCAGCAGCCTCCTTCCTATCGGCGTCAATCCGCAAGACGGGCTTATCGAGGTGCAGGTGGAGCTGAGGGTCAAAGTGGTGAACCTGAACGTCACCGTCCATTAGGCTCGGGCTGTTGGCCGCAGAGGGGGAGAGGATGTTGTTGCCGAGTAGTTGATGTGCCTCTATCACGCCACGGCGCTCATCGTACCGGGCAATAATCATCTTGCCGGCAAAGTTCCCATCGCCGAACCAGACCTTGTTTTTCGTGAGAAACCAGTGCGGGTCGTGGGCGGCGTAGAGCTCGCGGAACGAGGCACAAGGGTAAGGAGTGGTCAGCTTGGCGCCTGGGACATTGGACTGCACGATGCGCTGCCACAAATGGTCGGCCCGGGCGTGGGCGTATAGAGTGCGGTCTGCATGGCTGACTGAGGTGAGATCGACTGGCGACAGGTACGAGAGGATGTGGTCGATCAGCTCGGAAGGGAGACGAGGCAAGGTAAGAAGACTGGCCTTCGTCGGCAGGGTCTGAGCCGTGAAGAACTTTCCTGCTGAGCCTAGAAATGGGTGAATTAGCTACAGCTTTGGTCGACATGCCTTCCGCGACTTCCTTCATATAGTAGTGAGGGTAGAAAAGGTGTAGCTCCAACCTATCGATGTACTGTCGAGAGGATCCTCGGCAGACCAGTCCATAGCCATGGAGCAGGGCCTAGAGTCGCCATCCATGGCTGCTATGCCAAACATTGTGTACCTCTCGTCTCTAGCAGTGTCAAAGATGCTCTCTCTCTCTCTCTCTCTCTTCCCCTTTGTATTGAGATGGTGCCAGGTGAATGTGCTTCGGCGTTATACACGCGACGTATTACTATTAGGGTATGTATGTGTGAATCAAAGCTTGCCACAGGGGACAAGACGACTACTACTACTGAATTAAGTAAAAGTAGCAGCAGCAGTAGAGAAGAGAACTCGGAGCGACGATGACGGCGGTGGTGATGGTGATGCCGAGGGTGTCGGTGAGTATGACGACGATGCACACACGTAAGTAGAACGGTAACTAAGGTTTGAGGCCTGAGAACAATTTAGGAAGGTAAAAGGGAAAAATAGTGACCCCAAGGTCAGGACAGGGGAGATGGGGAACAGGTCGAATATGTACTGTGTAGAAGTATAATGGGAGGAGTTGCAAGAAGATGAAGACTGAAAGTCTACTTTGCTCTGAAACTCATCATTTGAGGGTGCATATGTGCAATATCCTCGCATCGATGATGTGATCAGCTGGCACACGCCGCAAACAACTGGAGCCCGGTAAGTTGTTAATTGGCGCTGCAAATGGGCACTGGTGCAAACTGTATTTTCCCTCGGCTGATCAACTGAAAAGGGAGGGGGAGCCCTGAGCTGTTACTTGGTTTGGGGGGGGGGGGTTACAGGGCCTTGGCGCTGATGCTGACGGTACTATGGCAGTGACGGTGAGGTCAGCCCCGCAGTCTCTTGAATTGAGAGGGGGAAGGGGGGATGGTGCCATCACTCTGCAAGGAGGATCTAGGGAAGGTGCATGTACATGCCAAGTTCCCTCTTGTATCTATCTGAGCACTGCTTCCGCTCCTACCTTTGGACAGGAAACCAACAAAAGACTTGTCATTCGACAAACAACTTCTCATCGTTTCCTGATGTAGGTGGTCTGCTCGTGATACCTGACACTGCTGAATAGGAACTGGAATTAGGAGTAGACATCCCATACAACCGGGCATTGAGAAGTCTGGTTCATCACTGAGCAGGCACATTGCCTGTCTCTGGGTTTCTTCTGCCGGCTTCCTTCGACGCTCACATCGCACACACCCACAGAGAGAAGAGCGAGAGCGAGAGAGAAGTTTTGGAGCAAAAGAGGGGTTGGGCCGGGGTGTTCATCGCCCCCGATTGTCACCAAGGTAACAGTACTGTGGAGTGGATGGTTCCTTTCTCCTCGATGGACAGAACGATCGTTTCAGCCCAGTATACAAACTGGTCGCAACATGCCATGTACACAAAGTGACTTATTCTTGTTTCTCAGTTGTCCAACCATAGAAGTATACCGATGCTCCTGTGACTATTGGAGGAACACGTACAGGAAGTACGTGTGTCGCATTGATCCCCCGTTGCCCATGCACGATCGTCCAGGGCCCTGGCCTGTTATAACCTCCGACATGCCGACATCTCCAGTGACGGAGCTCAATGGGAAATTTGGGCAGCGTGAGGAAGGGAGAAAGATACCGACGATGGAACATTCTTATGGGCATGTCGTCACTCTGCCTTCCGCTGTCGAGATTTCCTTGTTTCGTCCTTGGCAGATGAAGCACCGTATACAGCGGCAGAAGTAGCATGAAAAGCGGCCTGGCCTCGGACTAACCTGTCTTCTTCGAGGCCCGCAGGCACGTCGCCACGCGATCCAGCACTCTGGTAATGGGCATTTCGAGCGGGTCGCCGTCCGTTGCTTTGGGACGGCCTGCCTCTTTGGCTCTAGACGTCCCGAGGACAGATTATGAAGTCTTTCGAGGGAGATGAGGTTTTGGAACATAATAATCTGGCAACCTGCTCCATGAAACCACAAAGGCTAGAGTCCCAGCGCCGAGACGACACGCCTCAAGACAACCCGGCCCCGTCCGACCGGCCGTCTACATGTCAGCTCTCTCAACTGCTGCTCTGTACACACACAGCAGGGCGGCACCTGGTTTCGCCGACCTCGTCCGTTTGTTCGTCCGAAAAGGGCGCCGTCCTGCAACACTCATTCCTCTCGTTGGACAGGCGGACGGCTGTGATAGCCTTGTTGAGCTGGACGCAGCGATCTTGAGGCCATGAGCGCTGAATGCTATCCTGGTCCGGAACCTCCGTCCGGACGGCTGAGTGCTCCGCGTAGATGGAGACAGCAATGACCATAGTACTAACTCCAGATCATATAAAGAGCTGCTGTGCTACTACCGTAGTAGTATGGTACATGGTAACACGACATAGTTTTAAGTTGAGAAGGATATCGGCGCTGGACAGCACAACCTCCGACATCCCGATGTGGCTTGGCCTCTTGCAACCTTGCACTATAGGGGCCTGTCCACAGCCTATGGCTGAACCGACAACATGCCATTGCTTATTGACTCACCGCCACGAAGTGATCAATGCTGCTCATCTTCTTGTGGTCCCTAGCATGTTCACCAAGACAAGCTGATGATCACCAAAAACGCTCAGTTCAGGGAGCATCTGCACGAGAACACGCACCTCCGCCCATTTATCACTGTCACCACTTTGCTTGGGCTGCAATCAAGGGTGGGATTCTGCCTCGAACAGTCCGTGTCAGACACCCCTGGGACAATTCAGGATTGCGGCTCCATCGGCCAGGCCCAGGGCCTGTCCACACCATCGGCGCTTCTCTCTCAGAATTTCCGACGACAACACACGCGCGCTACACACAACTCTCGTCATCAGGCTGTGCTTGCATGTTGCAGTCCACAAGGAGGAGCTGTGCCCACCGCCTCCGCGCGACAAGCTAATCTTGTTGTCGACACGCCCTTTGGTTTTCATGACCGGATTGCCGACATTTCCTTGATTTGGTCCTCTGCGGCACGCACTCATTCACACTCCCCCCTTCGTTACTCCCCCGCATCTGGCTCTCCGCCTGTGACTGCGGACGGTTCCGCTACATCCGCGTCTCATCTGCATCCTGCGAGTCACCTCTTCCACGGAGCCTAGCCTTCCTCATCGAGCAACCCGCCTCTATCGACCCCGGATCTCACCCAGTCAGGCGGAGTGTTCGTTTCTCGTCATATGACTTTGTTGGTCACATCTGCGGATGCTGCCGAGCCAGGCGACCAATGTCTTGGCACACATAGTGCGACAGCCAGCTGGCAGAGCACGTCGTGAAGGGTACCACTCGCAAAGTGCTGCTAAAACGTCCGCTGCGTTTCCGTTTTCTCTATACTCAGTTAGTCATAAGGATTCAACCTATAACTAAAAAATATAACACATTCAAATCAGAGCTGATTGGGACAAGACTCAAGAGCACCAGCGAGTAGAGTGGAGGCGAGGGGGCGATCTAGACTGAATTGACAGCTCGCAAGATTCAATGAGATGTGTTTAGGCGGGGCCGGGCAGACAGAAACCTCGCCAACCAACAAGTGAATCGCTCAAAGGTCATCGTGTCATTTCATCTGGAGAAGCACGGGCCATGGGAGGTTATCCGAGAAGAAAGTACCAGTGATTGTTCTTGTAACGCATTATCAACAAGAAACGGGTTGACAACACAAATCCTGTTCGAAAGTCGTTCGACGCACACACATCACCATGGCGGAAGCCATGATCGAACCGACTGCCAAGCTGCAGCTTGACGAGGAGACTGGCGAGATGGTGTCCAAAAATGAGCTCAAGAAACGCTTGCAAAAACGGGCCAAGAAGGCTGCTACCGCTGCATCGCGCAACGTCAAGCCAACGCCGGCGTCAAAAAAGACACCAGAAAATAAGTCCAAGCCCGAGGAGCACATTGTAGATCCCAATGCTATGTTCAAGCAGGGCTTTCTCGCCGATGTCTACAAGCTGCGCCCGTTGAAAGAGGTGGTGACGCGGTTCCCGCCGGAGCCAAATGGCTACCTCCACGTAATTCCTTCCCAAAGTTGCTGTCAATCTGTGTGTCTGGGGCGGAAACTGATCTTTGAAATCAGCTTGGGCATGCCAAGGCAATTGCCGTCAACTTCGGGTTTGCTAGACATTACGGCGGCAGAACAGTGAGTTTCGTTCACCCTTGGAGGTGTACAAAGACAGGCAAATAACTTTCTTCTAGATACTCAGGTACCGTAAGGTCGACCATCAAACGCCCGACTATTACTAATGCAGCCATGTCAGATTCGATGATACAAATCCCGACGCTGAGAAGGAAGAATACTTTGTCGCAATCAAGGAGACGATCCGATGGCTGGGATTTACGCCATCCGAGATCAGCCACGCGTCTGATAACTTTCAGCGAATGTATGATCTTGCTGAGGAGCTGATCAGAAAAGAGAAGGCCTATGTCTGCCACTGCAACGACGTCGAAACTAAATTGCAGCGCGGCGGCGAGGAAGGCTAAACTCCTCGGTTTCGATGCGAGCATGCAAAGCAGGACGTCGAGACCAACCTCAAAAAGTTTCGCGGCATGCGAGATGGCGAGTATGCGCCTCAGGCAGCCTGGCTCCGCATGACACAGGACATCGAGAACCCCAATCCCCAGATGTGGGACATCGCAGCCTACCGGATTCCTAAGAACCAGGAACCGCACTTTAGGACGGGCACCAAGTGGCGAATATACCCAACCTATGATTTCGCACATTGCTTGTGCGATAGCTTTGAAGGCATCACGCACAGCTTAGAAGGCATCACGCACAGCTTAGAAGGCATCACGCACAGCTTAGAAGGCATCACGCACAGCTTATGTACCACTGAGTTCATCATGTCGCGAGAGAGCTACGAATGGCTGAACCAGTACGAAATGCCCTCTCCAGGCTTCAAGTCTCCTCCTTTGTGTTTTGCTAACCAGAATAGGCTCCTGGTTGACTGCCAGCCTATGCAGCGCGAGTATGGCCGCCTGAAGCTGAACGGCACAGTCCTGAGCAAGAGAGACCTAAGAACCCTGATAGAAACAAAGACCGTCCGCGGCTGGGATGATCCACGCCTCTACACCCTCAAGGCAATTCGTCGACGAGGCATCCCCCCTGGGGCGCTTCTCTCGTTCATTCATGAGCTTGGCGTGATGACAGCCACAACCTCCATCGACATCAAGCGCTTTGAGCAGTCTATCCGACGTTATCTCGAAATGACTGTCCCCCGCCTCATGCTTGTCCTCGACCCCGTGCCGCTGGTAATCGAAGACGCCGAGGAGCTGGATCTTGACATTCCTTTCTCGCTCAAAGACCCCAAATTGGGCTCCCACAAGATCCGGCTTACCAGGACAGTCTACATAGACCGCTCCGACTTTCGTGAGATCGACAAAAAGGATTATTTCCGCCTCGCTCCAGGCAAGACCGTCGGTCTTCTACAAATGCCATACCCTGTTAGGGCCATCTCTTTCACAAAGGATGACAGCACAGGGTCCGTCAAAGAGATCAGGGCGGCCTTCGACAAGGAAGGCAAGAAGCCCAAGACTTACATTCAGTGGGTGCCCGAAGGCTCTCCTAATGCCGAGGTGCGCATCCATGCGGCTCTTTTCAAGTCAGACGACCCTAAGTCCGCGCCCGGGGGGTTTATGAACGACATCAACCCCGAGAGTGAGACCATTTGGCCAAACTCCATGATCGAGACCGGCTTTTACGAAGCGCGCAAACGGGCACCGTGGCCGGAGGCGGAAGGGGAGAAGACTAGGAAAGTGGGTCCTGAAAGTGTGCGATTTCAGGCTATGCGTGTTGCTTACTTTGTGAGTGGTGGTCTTTTTCAGTCTGCTTGCTCTTATGTCATGCTGATACTTAGGTATATCCCAAAGGCTCTTGACTCGGACAGCACAGATGACAAGATTATACTGAACCGTATTGTGGCATTAAAGGAGGACTCGGGCAAGAATAGCTAAGTCGACTGGACAAATCAAGACGACCACTTCAGCAGGAAGCAATGCCAGTTACGACTGTGTCTGTCGCCTTTGTGGCAAAGTGGGTAGGTAAGGAGAGTCGTACATTTCCTTCCCTTCCGCCGAGCGCGAAGACATTCCTGACACTAATCAAACGAATATCAATGTCGAATATATAATTAAGAGACAATTAGCAAAATCACTGACAGCAGAGGCTTCCTCTCTGAAACAATTTTTGATAATTCATATCTGAAATAATCCACGTGGTCCTGGGAGCTCTGAATGAGCAAACCATTTATTCAGCGTGTTTAGAGCTACGAAGATAAAAGGTGATTACTTACAGGTACACCAGCCCGGCCTATCAATTGGGCATTTTGTGATGTTTACCGGTGTGACAATCGCTGCTGTCCATGTCACCATTCGGCAAGAAAACACTGTAGTTTGTTTTCCGTACCTAGGTACTCTCACGATTTGGGAACTATCCAGCCTGCGGAATCACGAGGAAATATGACAGGCTCAGCAACCTTGGAACAGTCATAAGGGCTGTAACTGTTCTTTATTGATATTACTCAAGTGGAAGAACGGAAGGATCAAAGACGAGCATTGTGAAACTGCCGGTTTCCTTACAATTGAGGGCCTTAAATACTGGTAAGCTGCGGGTGAGGAGAGTAGTTAGCCAGTAACCTCTTGGGCAACAACTGCGTGTTTCTGATGTAATAGAACGAAAGCAAGATGTCCAGCTCTATCAGGCTCATGCAGATTCTGCTTGGCAAGCCGTTGTGAGGGTTAGGGTCTAAAAAAGGGCCACCTTTCACAGGCTCTTCGCTCATGTTGGGTTACAGTAGCCGGGCATGCGCCCCCTGCACCATCCTGCACCATCCTGCCTGGCGCAGAATTGCAGAAAACCCCAACGCCATCATGGTGTCGCTTTTACCCTTGCTCCATGACCTTCTCCCCATGATCATACCGGCAGAGGTTCATATTGCCCGCGGCGCTGAGCTAATCTCCATCGAGGAACAAGCCGAGAGACCACCATGGTACCAACGCTCTCGAAGGGGTGAGGAGGCATCCAGCCAGTCGATGGAGGGCCGTGGTGTGGATGTGGATGATCTAAGATCATCATCGGAGTCAATCTCCGAAGAATTCGAGCCTATACAGTTGCTTGACCATGAAGAGCGCCGCAGATCTGCAGCAGCTATTGCTCATAAGCAAGAAAAAGCGGTCGGTCTCTCGACCCTCACTGAACATGCGTCGATACCACCGCCAGCAGACGGCCCCAGGGTCTTTCGTAAAGACGTGATGGCTGGCATCACTGACAAGATGTGTATCTCAGGTAAGCTGCCGATCACACATCTTCTTCGTGTTTCGAATCTGAGCTGTATTTCCCTGTTTTCACCCCTTCCCTGCGATTCTCCTATGTTTGTTTCCTTCTTCCCTCCTCCTTGATTCATCCTGATGTGTTCCAACCAGATCGTCGGTGGATCCTTTTCGTTTCTGAGGAAGCTGGGAGTTTTCATTTTGTTGATTCCCCTTTGAGTTGCCGCTGCTCTCCCTCCACATCCATATACACCACGGCCTATGGCTCGATAGATGTCATTTGCTGACCTGACATAGTTCTCACAGTCAAACCGAGGTCTGCATCGGCGATTCGTCATTACGGTGAACAGGGTAAGAATCTACCCTGCATATACTAGTACAGGCCTGCTCAGAAGGAGTTGTTGCTTGTATATAGAATCGCGGCAGACAGCCCAACGACTTGCAGGTTTATGATGTGATCTTTTGCGACTGGATAGCCTTCTGTGAGCTGGTATCCCAGAATCGTGTTTCCCTCGTAAACATCATGGTTGGTCTATGGAATGCGAAGGACACGCCCTGTTTTCTGAGCAGACTTGGTTCTTCTTGCACCTATACTGACGTTGTTCCCAGACACTGTGATATACGCAGCCACTGGCAATGGTGTTCTTCTCACTAGTCCGTCTGTGAGCATGGTTAGAGGTCTCAGAGCAGACCTTAAGGGCGAACTACCTGGCCTAGAAGAAGAGCAGCCACGCCGTTTTGAGCTGGAACCTGGTGATTTTGCACTCATTCCCGCCTGGACCGAACACCAGGTCGTGAATGAGAATAGCGATAGCGACGTAAGTTGGGTGGTAATCCGAAATGGGAGCGAGCCTGAACATGTAGACTTGGACGGCTGGGGCGGCAGAACTATTGAAAAATAGGTCCATATTATTCCATAGTTTATAATCACAGGTTATTCAATTTAAAATAAATAAAAAGATGCTTTAGATAAAACTTATTTTAATTTTATAAAAAAAACTATTAATTCGAGAAAATTATAAAATTAATATGTATAAGCTATAATTCTTTATTTATTTACTACTATATTTTATTTAATATTGTAAATTTATAATCTATTTAATATATAGATTATAAAACAGTGCTATAGTGAACTAGACTGTATTAAGCACTGTATAATAAGCACTGCAGTAATCTGAAGATTTCTAAATACTAAAGAAGTTTATGCTAACAAAAGCAGTACTAAATATAGGCTTTGAATACAGAAATGTAACTAAAATCTGATGTTATAATCTATCTAATATGCAGGTCACAGAACAGGCCCCGCTAATAAGGAACTAGGTATTACGACCCAATATCAGACAGCCAGCTACGATTACATAAGCAAGAATTAGGATTATAAAGAAAGTGTTATGAACCAACACCACCAACACTGGGTAGGTCGCAGGAATAGGCCGACAGGAACCAGCAGGGCTGGGACACGTCACGGAAAACCAACCAGGATTACGTAATCAAGGGTTAGGGTTACGGAAGCCTAACCAATCAAGCAACGAGACGATCACTCGTGATCACCGGCGCTCAGTGATCAGTAGCGATCCAGAATGATCACCAGTGAGCAGGGACTGAAGAGCTGGCTATATAACCACACGTTCATTACCGATAGATAGATCTCGTACGTAGCTCTTCAGTTGTCAATCTAAGTATCACTTTGAGATCTAGTATCAAAGCAACATCCCATCGTGATAGCCCCAAAGGCGAACGACCTACACACACAGCAAGAACCAACGAGTGAAGAATACTGCTCAGGTAAGGAACTTTACGGCATCGTATTGCTAACATAAACAAACGACAAGTCACAGCTACACCCAAGTTAGGCACTTAGGTGTGTGATCGTTACAGAAAGGAAGATCGGTAGAATTGCTACCGATCCAGACAAGCTTTATACTATAGATTACTAGGCTTGCTAACAATCTATCAGAGCTAATACTACTAATACAATAAAGAGCTAGATATATAAGAATATATTTATTACTATTAGATAGATTATTATATATAGCTTTTTGTAATAAGCACTGCAGTAATCCGAAGATTCCTAAATACCGAAGAGGTTTATGCTAACAAGAGCAATGCCAAGTACAGGCTTTGAATACGGAAACAAACTGAAGTCTGAATACATGTATTTCACTGCTTTTAGGCTATTCAAGTATATATCAAATAAATATTTAGATTGACAACTGAAAAGCTATATATAATAATTTATCTAGTAGTAATAAATATATCTTTATATATTTAGCTTTTTATTATAAGTTAATAGAATTGATAATTGACTATATTGACTAGTTAATAGAGTCGATAGTTAACTGTATTGACTGTATATTCTTTATAATTCTAACTCTAGATTATTGTTATGAACCAACACCACCAACACCGAAGAAGGTCGCAGAAACAGGCCAGCAAGAACCTGCGGGGTTGGGACACGTCAGAAAGAAGCTATGATGATTACATAAGCAAGGGTTAGGGTTACAAGAAGAAGGCCACTAGAACGGGGGTGGACCGCGAGGACCGCAACTATCGCTGTCGACAGTTACGGTCCACACTGAAGAACCAGGAATATAAAGGTTCACATTTCCTACTGTTAGATAGATTTCCTTCAGATAGTTCTTCAGTTGTCAATCTAAGTATCACTTTGAGATCTAACGCCAAAGCCACACATTTCATCGTGATAGCCCCAAAGGCGAACGACCTACACACACAGCAAGAACCAACGAGTGAAGAATATTGTTCAGGTAAGGAACTCTACGGCATCGTATTGCTAACATAAACAAACGACAAGTCACAGCTACACCCAAGTCAGGCACTTAGGTGTGTGATCGTTACACTATTGCTATAATTCTGTATTTTTCTTGCAATATATAAAGCTTAAAATCTTATTAAGTATTTATCGAGGATTTTTTTCAGTATACTAAATATATATATTTTTAATACTCAAAAGTACAATATTCTTGATTCTACAAATTCTTCAGATCTTCTTTATATTTCTTTCTAGTATTAAAAATTAGAAAATAAAATAAAGAATCTAGAAGAGAAGTACAAGATTTTTAATATGAAAATTGGTTGTATTTGTATTCAGAAAAAGATATAGCAGGAAAAGATAGCTTAGACTATTTATTATAGCTTTATAAACTTGGAAGAGCTTGAAAAAGAAAAAGCTAAAAAGGTTAAGGCTAAGCAGGTTTGTACTGCTGCTAAAATATATTCTATAATAGCTAAAGAGTTAGTTACTATAGCTAGAAATTCTTTTTTCGAAAGATTTAATTAGAATTCTGTAAATATAGAGAATAGTATAGTAGATTAGTTAGATTTTTTTAATAAAGCTGTAATATCTAATTTTTCTAAAATAGATTATTCTATATAAATAGTTAATTAGTAGTAATTCTTAACTAGTTTCCTTTTTTCTAACTAGTTTTTATCTTAACTATTCTAAATATATAACTAATTATATTTTCTTCTAACTAATTAACTAGTTTTTGTAATTAATTATTTAGTTTTTGTAACTAGTTATATTCTATTTTAACTGATTTTGTAGTTACTAATTGCTTTATATTTATAGAACTTTTCTAGTCTAGTTTCTTGCTAGTAAAGCTTTATAACTAATTATATTTTAGACTAGTTTTCTAGTAGTAGAGATTAAGCTTTTAGCTGTAATAGATTAAATTCTAAATTAGTTTCTAAATATTTTTATTTGCTAGATATTCTTTCTATTTAATTAGATATTCTCAGGTATTCTTATTTCTTTTATATTTTAGAATTTATTCTACTTCAAATTCTAGTTTATAGCTTTCTAGCTTAATAGTATTATCTATAGATATTATTTATAATACAGATTCGAATAGTAAAATATAGAAAACTAGATATATTTTTATTCTGTAAAGTAGTATAAGTTTGTAATTAATTAGCAAAATTTGTTATAGAATTTTGAAAAGTTCTAGTTTTTTATAATCAAATTTGTTATTAAGCCTAGCTGTTTTAATGTTTTTGCAAAGAAAGTAGGCTTTATTTTTCTCTTTTAGAATTAGTTTTTCAATTTTTTTTAAGTTTGTAAATTGTATTATTTGCTTTCTAATAAATTGTAAATCTATCTATAGGTTTTCTTATATTTTCTTAATTTTCTTAATTTTTTTATTTGTAACTTTATATTTGTTTTTAGCAAAGTTTTATAGTAAGCTATCAGATTATATTTATAAAATATATAGAATAGTAATTTTTCTATTATATTAGTATTTATACTATTATAAGCAAATTATATAAATAGTAACAAATTAATCTAATTATTCTATTTATAGTTAATATAATATTATAAATACTATTCTAATATTTAATTTGTCGATTTTATCTATTTATTTATTTATAGATAAAAAGCTATTGATAGCTTATAATTTATTCTAAATTATTTTATAAATAATTTTCAAAAATTTAATATAAATAATTTGTTTTTATTAGAAATTATTTTTTCTAATATACTGTAGTTAGTAATAATTATTCTAAGAAATATATATATAAAGTTTTCTATAATATTATTTTCTTTATCAAATAGAAAATATATATATTTGCTTAGTCTACAAACTATTACTAAAATATTATTATACTATATTTTAGTTAAAAGTTTTTATAAAAAAAGTAGCTTAATAATAAAATCTAAGCTAATTAATTGCTAAATAGCTATAAATATTAATAAAAATTATAATAGTCTATAAAGCTTATATTATTCTGTTTTATTTTTCTTGTAATTATTATATATTTATAGAATATTTTTAATCTTTTTTCTAAAGCTTAATAAATTCTAATATTATTTAATTTATTTATAGATAGCTTTAGTTTCTTAGTATTTATATATTAGAGTATTATATATATTTCTAATATATTTGTTTTATTTTTTTTGTAATATCTATTTAGAATTTTTTCCTGAAAATCTAATTCTAAAAGTAATATTTAATTTTTTGTATATATTAACAAAGTTTCTATCTTTATCTGTAATAAAGATGTTTTATATATTCTGGAAATCTGTATCTTAATAATCTGATTATCTGCTAAAAGTATCTGCTCTGCTGTTTTCTAATTCTTTGCAATATACAATCTTGAAATCGAATTATAAAAGAAATTCTGCCTATCTGATTTATTGCTTATTCAGAATCTTAATTATTATAAATATAATTAGATATTTAGTACTAATTAGATAGTATTACTATTCTTGAAAAGCTTTAATAATTGCTATAAGTTTCTAGTCTGGAATTCTATAGTTAAATTCTAGGCTATTAAGCTTTTTCGAGAAATTACTTACAATTCTAAGATATTTTTGATTGTTTTATTATTCTAATTATCTGCTAAATATATATTCTGATATATTAGTTTTGATTTTAAATAGTTTGTAGAAATCTGCTTTATATAATATTAGTTCTAAAATAATATAATTAATAATTTTATTAAAAGCTTTTTAGGCTTTAATTATTTATTTAAAAAGTTAGTTTTTTTTAGTAAAGTCTATAAAAAAGTATACAATCTGGCTATAGTTTTTGATAAACTGTCTGTAGAAATTGATATATCGAAAAAAAGATTTAATATTTTTGATATTTTTAGAAATAGGCTATTCTCTGATAGCTTCTATTTTGTTTTTCTAAAGTTTAATATATTCTAGTTTGATTGTATATCTAAAATAGTTAATTTTCTAAATATAGAAATAATTTTTTGCTAGTTTTATAAAGAATTTAATATTTTAGAATATTTATAATACTATTTATATATACTATTTATACTATTTAAGATTTCTAAAGTAAATAAGAATATTATTAAAATAGGCAATAATAAATATATCTAAATATTTATATAGAATATAGTTAATTATTTTCTGAAAAGATATTAGTATATTAGTCAATCTGAAAATAGTTTTCTATTCTTTTCCTTTTTTAATTTTAATAAGATTATATATTCTTTTAAAATTAAAGATTATAAACTATTTAGCTTTCTATAATCTGTTTTATAGTTTTTTAATAAATAGTAACAAATAGTAGTTTTTAATTGTAATATTATTAAATTATTAGCAATTAATATATAATCTGAATATATTATTTTTTTAGTATAAACAGGATAGGATATTTTGCTAGTAATTGTAAAGATCTAATATATTTTTTCTTAAAGTTTTCGTTAAAGTATTTTCTAAATATTTCGAATTGTATTTTATCAAGTCTATAAATAGAGAAAATTTTTAATTATTTTCCTTTCTAGAATAGTATCTTATAATTATATAGATTATATTCTAGTAATTCTGTATTTAAATTATTTTGAAATAATTTCTTAAATTTATAATATTCTTATAATATACTAGTAAATATTAGTTCTAGTTTTTATACTGGTTCTATTATTTAGAGAAATAGTAAATATTATTAAATATTCTTTTTTTCTTATATTATATAAAAAACTATTCTAGTTATATTATAATCTGTTCTGCTTCTATATTATTTATTAATATCTAAAAGCTTTAGATACTTTTTCTAATTTAGTACAAATTCTTAATTTATTATATATTACTCTAGTATAGACTAGGCATATTATACTAATATCTGCTTTCTTATTGTATTAATCTGCTAAAGCTTTAATATTAGTAGAATATTTTCTCTGCTAAATTCTTTCTTTTAAGCTATTAGCTCTACTAATCTGGAAATATATAATAAATTATTTAAGTATCTTTTTCTTAGACTATATTTAGTAACTAATTTCTGTTTTTTGCTATTAATTGCAACTTTCTCTATAGATATAGCTTGTTTCTAAAAAATCTAGCTAATAATCTAATTAATTTAAAGATTATATTTTCTAAGCTAAAATATTTTTAAAATCAATTTGTATTCTGCTATATTTGTAATATTAAAGATAATAAATATTATATATTTTTAGATTAAAATAAATAGATAATTAGTTTTTATATTAATTATATTTTAGTTATATATAATAGTCTGTCTTTTTATAGTAAGGAAATTATAGATTTTCTTTTTCTAATATTATATAATTTGTATTTTGTTAATAATATTTAGTAATATAAAGTTTTTTTTAAATACTGCTATTTAATAGAGCTTTGTATCTATTTCTGTTAATATAAATATCGAATTTTATATATATATTGCTTGTATTATTTGCAATATATAGGAATTTTTAGGCTTTAATTGCCTATAATTCTATTATAGTTAATTTCTTTCTTTTAGAATCTAAGCTTACTATACTACTCTTTAAATAAGCTTCTTTACTTATTATTATCTATACTTATACTTTTCTCTAGCTACTTATTTCTTATATTAGTTATAAATCTTATTACTTATATAGATAATATAATTAACTATCTAATACTGCTACTATTTTGTCTTTCTATTAATATAATTTTTAGAATAGTTATTTAGTAGTCTAATATAT
>JACWTT010000013.1:720868-739316 GCA_014851275.1 Cryphonectria japonica
TCTCTTTCTCTCTCTCTCTCTTTCTCTCTCTCTCTCTTTCTCTCTCTCTCTCTTTCTCTCTCTCTCTCTCTGTGTGTGTGTGTAGGCATAGGCATCCGAGCTTGACGCAGCATAGGCTCGCTCCCTGACATGGGGGGATCTGCAGAGAACAAGTATCAATTTTTATCACTAGTCTGCCCAGTATTCATGCGCATCATCTCCTTGAGCGCGGCCGTCTCTGCCTCCTGCCTCGCCAACCTCAGCTTCAGATCATCCCTTTCCTTGGTCATATCCTCCAGCGCGTCCTCCAGTTCCTTGATGCGGTCGAGGCGCTTCTGCCGATACTTTCTCGCGGCGATCGTGTTGCGCTGCCTCTTGAGTACGACGTCGGGGTCCTCTTCGCGCCTGGCAATCCCAGCTTGCCGCCCGGCCCCGGCCCGGCTGTTTGCCCCAACGTGCGGGCCGCTGTCGGAGGGCGAGGATGGCCGGGAATGGGTTTCGGGGTTCGAAATGAAATTGTTGGAAGCGTGTTGTGGTGGCGAGGGGTCGAGCGTGAGAGACTGAAATTGTTGAGACTGCTGCAGGTCGTGATTGCTGGTCAGATTGCGGGGAGTGACAAGGAAGAAGTCTGGGATGGAGTCTGGGAGAGATTCTATCAAGGCAGGGTCTGAGATGGCGGTTGTCAGCGGGCTGGGAGCTCATGATCCCTCAAGGACGGCGACAATGAAGGTGGGGATGGGTATACTGACCAAAAGAGAAGTCGAGGTCTAGAGGGGGCGCGGCAGCGAAGCCCTCGCTGGAATCCGCCCAGGTCTGTCCGAACGCCATCTCCAAATCGCCGTCGACTGCGGCTGGGAGCTGACCCAGTTGGGACCACGAGTCCGGGTTGAAGAAGTGGGGCTGCGAGAAGCCGAGATCGAGGTCGAGGTCAAGGTCGAGGTCGAGGTCGAGATCATAAGATGCTGTCGGGGGCTCTGGACGGAAAGTGTGTTGTAGAGAACTATTGCTGGGCTGGGCGGAAGAAGGCGCTTGCGGTCTGGCGCGTCGCGCAGCTGGATGCGGATCCTGCTGCGGCCATTGTGACAGGGTGCAAGGCGGCCTCTGGGAACGAGGCCGACTTGGGCTTTTTCTTCCTGGGGGGAAGAGGAAATGAAGGTGAAAGAGACTACAGGAACACTGGCTGTAGTGTAATAACTATCAACCAAAAGGATGGGGAAGGGGGTGACTTGGCCAAGAAAGTCAGAGCGTCGAGGGACGGATGAGTCGAGATGATCAAGATTTATATATCTACTCGAGACCCCAGGCGAGGAGTGCTAATTACTGCTGCGCGACTCTCGATTCCGCAACGCAACCAGATTAACAATAGTTTAGCATTCAACCGGTGCCCTGTGCTGAGATGCAGTCAGAATGACTCATAATGAACCTTTTCTTACTTTCATGCATGTCAGAAAAACAAGACAAGACAGCTATAATGCTTTTATTAACCAACTAGCAACTATTTGCTAATTTGTACTCTGTTAAAGAAAAAAACTAGTCTATATATATATATTTGCTTATTTGTAAATAAATGCTTTATTAGCAGAAAAGAAGTACTATAATAATAGCTAGCAAAAAATTATAATATAAAATAAGTATTATAATCTATTTAATATATAGATTACAAAACAGTAATATAAAAGCTATTTAAGAAAAAATCTATAATATTAGCAGTTTAATACTTAGCTATAAATATAGTTAATATATTTTCTAACTTTTTAATAGAATTAGCTTTTCTATTATATTTAAATTTAAATAATTTCTAAATTTAATAATAATATTATTACTAATAAAAAATTTTATTTAATAAAAATAGCTAAAATAGCTAAATACTATTTAGCTAATATATTTAAAAAAGAATATTAATAAATATTATTTTTTTAATATTTAATAAAATTAATCTATTTAAATTATTAGCTTTTATTAAAATATATTATATATAAAATAATATATTTTCAAATTAGCTAGTTTATTTTTAATATAAATATTATATTTTCTTTTTTTATATATATTATTATTTATTTTATTAAAAATTATATTAAATTTAATGAAAATATAGTTTTTTAATCTATTAAATATTAATATATATAATAATAATTAATATAATAAATAAAAATTTATTTAATTATTTAATAATAAACTATATAATAAAATTAAAGAATTATTTTTTATATTTTTTATTTTCAGTATTTTTATAAATAAAAATTAAAAGATTTTTTAATTTTAAAAAAATCTTTAATATAATATAAATAAAATTCTATTAAATAATATTATTTAAAAAAATATTAATTAAATAGTAATTTTATAATATTATATATAGAAATATTTTTTTTTTAGTTTTTATAATATTTTTAATAAATATTTTTTTTATTTCTAAAATATATTTTATATTTTATTATTATTATTAATATTTTAAATATTTATATTTATATAATTTAAAAGAAAATCTTCTATTATTAAATTTAAATAATAGTTTTTTAGTATATTTTATATTATTATATTAATAATATATATAATATATTTTAAAATATTTTTAAAATTTATAATTAAATAGATTTTAATTATATTTATAAATTTTTTATAAATATATAAGCTAGTATATAATTTATTTAGTTTATAAAAACCTATTAATTTATATATTAATTTAAAATTTTAATTAGTATAATAAATAATAATACTAATAAAGCTAGTTTAAATATTACAAGTCTAAATATTAAATATTAAAAAGAATTTTCTAAATACTAAAAAGGTTTATACTAACAAAAATAGTACTAAATACAGGCTTTAAATACAGAAATAAACTAAAGTTTCAATATATATAATTTTAATGCTTTTAAAGCTATTTAAGTATATATTAAATAAATATTTCGATTAATAACTGAAAAGCTATATATAATAATCTATCTAATAGTAATAAATATATTTTTATATATCTAGCTTTTTATTATATTAGTAGTATTAGTTTTACTTGATTATTTAGATTATTTTAGATTAATTACTAATTTTTACTAATCTTCTAATTCTAATTTTTGCTTATATAATTCTAATTAATTGTCTAATATTAGATTGTAATACCTAGTTTTTTATTAGCAGAGCCTATTTTATAACCTGTATATTAGATAGATTATAATATTATTTCTCTTTTATAAGTATTCTAGCAAGCTATCTATATATTTAATTATACTCTTCTAATTGAAATATTAAATAGGATTAATAAATCTTGTTTTAATTATTTAGTAAAAACTTAAAAGTATTATTGTTTTACTAAGCTTATTTCTGTTTTTAGTATTGAAATACCTACTTATATTTATTGCTAGAAAATAGAAGTTTTTTATTATTTTACTGAAAATTTTTCTATTATAAAAAGTATATTTCTCTAAATTAGAATTATAATATTAATTGTTTTTTAGTATTTACTAGTTAGTTTTTTTTATTTTTTATTATTTCTATATACTATCTATTTTAGCAGTAGAGTATTTGATTTATAAAAAGTATAAAATTTTGAATAAAAAAGCTAAAGCAAAATTAGCAAATGCTGCTGCTTTGCAAGCTTTATTAGTGTTCCAGGCTTGTCTTAATTGTATACAGAAATAGTATAAGCTTTTAAAAAAGCAGGCTATAGAAATAATTTACTATAATTTTAATTTTTTAGAAAGATTTGCTAATAAAAAGGATTGCAGCTTTTATAAGAAAAAGATTTGTTTAATATTTTAAAAATATTTTAAGATTATTAATTATAATTTTTTAGTTTTTAATTCTAATATATCTAGGTAGCTTTCTTTATTAGAAGATAAAACTATAGTATCTAATTCTTATTCTAAAGTAGAGAGATCTATTTAAATAGCTTATCTAATAATTATAGCAGAATTTTTTTCTAGTATTTAGAATAGTTATTCCGAATTAGAAAGATTTATATAAATAGTTAATTAGTAGCAATTTCTAACTAATTTTTATTCTAACTAGTCTAGATATATAACTAGTTATACTTTCTTCTAACTAATTACTTAATTTTCTTAACTAGTTAGATTTTGTTTCTAACTAGTTAAGAAAATTAGTTAGAAATTGCTACTAATTAACTATTTATATTTATAGAATTTTAACTAATCTAGATTTTTGCTAGTAGTTTTTCTAAATAATTTAGTATTTTATTAATTAGTCTAGTATTCTGTTAACTAATTATATTCAAAACTAGTTTCTTTTAATAATAGAAATTAAGTTTCTAGTTGTAATAGATTAAATTCTAGATTAGTTTTTAAATATTCTTATTTGCTAAATAGCTTTTCTATTTTAGTAGATATTTTCAGATATTTTTAATTCTTTTATATTTTAAATTTTATTTTATTTTAAATTCTAATTTATAGCTTTCTAGTTTAATAATATTATCAGTAAGTATTATTTATAATACTAATTTGAATAGCAATATATAGAAGATAGAATATATTTTTATTCTATAAAGTAATACAAGTTTGTAATTAATTAGCAAAATTTATTATAAGATTTTAAAAAATTTTAGTTTTTTATAATTAAATTTATTATTAGATTTAATTATTTTAATATTTTTAAAAAAAATTGAATTTCATATTTTTTCTATATTTTTAATTTTTTTTAAGTTTGTAAGTTATATTATTTATGCTCTAATAAATTATAAATCTATCTATAGATTTTTATATATTTTTTTTTAATTTTTTCAACTTTTTTATTTATATTTTCTATATTTATTTTTAGCAAGGTTTATAATAAGCTATTAGATTATATTTATAGAATATATAGAATAATAATTTCTCTATTATACTAGTATTTATATTATTATAAGCAAATTATATAAATAGTAATAGATTAATTTAGTTATTCTATTTATAATTAATATAGTATTATAAATATTATTTTAAAGTCTAATTTGTTTGTTCTGTCTATCTATTTATTTATAAATAAAAAAACATTAATAGCTTATAGTTTGCTTTAAATTATTTTATAAATAATTTCTAAAAGTTTAATATAAACATTTTATTTCTATTAGAAGTTACTTTTTCTAATATACTGTAATTAGTAATAATTATTCTGAAAAATATATATATAAAATTTTCTATAATACTGCTTTTCTTATAAAATAGAAAATATATATATTTACTTAGTTTGCAAATTACTATTAGAATATTATTATATTATATTTTAGTTAAAAAATTTAAGCTAGTTAATTGCTAAATAATTATAAATATTAGTAAAAATTATAGCAGTTTGTAGAATTTGTATTATTCTATTTTGTTTTTGTTATAATTATTATATATTTATAGAATATTTTTAATCTTTTTTCTAAAGCTTAATAAATTCTAATATTATTTGGTTTTTTATAAATAGCTTTAATTTCTTAATATCTATATACTAGAATATTATATATATTTGTAATAAGCACTGCAGTAATCCGAAAATTCCTAAGTACCGAAAGGGTTTATGCTAACAAGAGCGGTACTAAGTACAGGCTTTGAATACAGAAACAAACTGAAGTCTAAGTATATATCTTATTGCCTTTAGAGCTATTCAAGTATATATTAAATAAATACTTAGATTGACAACTGAAGAGCTATATACAATAATCTATCTAGTAGTAATAAATATATCTTTATATATCCAGCTTTTTATTGTAAATCGATAGAGTCAACAGTTGATTATATTAACTAGTTGACAGAATCGATAGTTAACTATATCGACTATACATCCTTAATAATCCTAATTCTGGATTATATAATCAATTGTAGTCTGTAGCTAAGTATTGAATCTTAGGTATTAGAGATTTTGTTTCAGATAGCTTCTATATTTGCTACTTTATAACCTGTATATTAGATAGGTTATAATATTATTTCTTTCCTATCTGTTATTGTTTTCAATAATCTTCTATAAATTTCCTAGCAAGCTATCTATATGTATAGTTATACCTTTCTAATTTATTATATTAAATAGAATCTTAAATATTTGTATTGCTAAATCCAAATCTTCTAATTTTTTTTCTAATAGATTAAAGCAAAAAAAGTCTCTTTATTCTATTATTTTTTTGAAAGCTATTACTATAATTCTATATTCTTTCTGCAATATACAGAGCCTGAAATTCTATTAGGTATTTATTGAAGATTCTTCTCAGTATACTGAATATATATATTACTAATATTCAAAGTATAATATTCTTAATCCTACGAATTTTTCAGATCTTCTTCTCATTTCTTTCCAGTACCAAAAGCTAGAAGATAAGATAGAAGACCTAGAGAAAGAATACAGGATCTTTGATACGAAGATTAGTTGTATTTGTACTTAGAAAAAGATATAGCGGAAGAAGATAGTTTAGGCTATCTGTTATAGCTTTACAAATTTGAAGAAGCTTGAGAAAGAGAAGGCTAAGGAAGCTGAGCAGGTTTGTATTGCTGTTAAGGTATATTCTGTAGTAGCTGAGGAATCGGCTGCTGTAGCTGGAGATTTTTCTTTCGAGGAGTTTGATTAGAATTCTGTAAATATAGAGAATAGTATAGTAGATTGGTTAGGTTTCTTTAATAAAGCTGTAGTACCTAGTCTTTCTAGAGTAGATTGTTCTATATAGGTAATTAACTGGTAGTAATTCTTAACTGATTTTCTTTCTTTTAATTAGTTTTTATTCTGACTATTCTAAATATATAATTAGTTGTATTTTCTTTTAACTAATTAACTAGTCTTTATAACTAGTTATCTAACCTTATAACTAATTGTACCTTATCCTGACTAGTTTTATAATTATTAGTTATTAGTTCGTACCTGTAAGGATTTTACTAATTGTATTTCTTGCTAGTAGAGTTTTATAACTAGTTATACTTAAAACTAGTTTTCTGGTAGTAGAGATTAAGTTTCTAGCTATAATAGGTCAAATTTTAGGTTAGTTTCTAAATATTTTTGCTTGCTAGATACTTTTTCTATTTGATTAGGTATTTTCAGATATCTTTATTTCTTCTGTACTTTAGAATTTGTTTTATTTCGAATTCTGGTTTATAGTCTTCTAGTTCAATAATATTATCTATAAATATTGTTTGTAATACAGATTCGAATAGTAAAATATAGAAAACTAGATATATTTTTATTTTATAAAATAGTACGAATTTGTAATTAACTAGCGAAATTTATTATAGAATTCTGAAAAGTTTTAGTTTTTTATAATTAAATTTATTGTTAAGCTTAATTGTTTTAATATTTTTGCAAAGAAGATAGGCTTTATCTCTCTTTTTTAGAATTAGTTTTTTAATCTTTTTTAAGTTTGCAAATTGTATTATTTATTCTCTAATAAATTATAGGTCTATTTATAGATTTTCTTATATCTTTTTGATTTTCTTAATCTTTTTGTCTACAGCTTTTGTATTTGCTTTTAGCAAAGCTTTATAATAAGCTATTAGATTATATTTATAGAATATATAAAATAGTAATTTTTCTGTTATACTAATATCTATACTATTATAGGCAAATTATATAAATAATAATAGATTAATCTAGTTATTATGTTTATAGTTAATATAATATTATAGATATTATTCTAGAATTTAGTTTGTTTATTCTGTCTATCTATTTATCTATAAATAAAAAGCTATTAATAGCTTATAGTTTGCTTTGAATTATTTTATAAATAATTTCTATCAGAGATTACTTTTTCTAATATATTATAATTAGCAATAATTATTCTGAAAAATATATATATAAAATCTTCTATAGTACTGCTCTCTTTATAGAGTAGAAAGTATATATATTTGCTTAGTCTGTAAATTATTACTAAAATACTATTGTACTGTATTTTAATTAAGAGTTTTTATAAAAAAGGTAGCTTAATAATAAAATCTAAGCTAGTTAATTGCTAAATAGCTATAAGTATTAGTAAAGATTATAGCAGTTTATAAGGTTTGTATTATTCTGTTTTGTTTTTCTTATAATTATTATATATCTGTAAAATATTTTCAATCCTTTTTCTAAAGCTTAGTAAATTCTAATATTATCTGATTTGTTTATAAATAGTCTTAATTTCTTAGTATCTATATACTAGAATATTATATATATTTTTAATATATTTATCTTATTTCTTTAGTAATATCTGCTTAGAATTCTTTTCTAAAAATCTAATTCTAAGAATAATATTTAGTTTTTTGTATATATTGACAAAGTTTCTATTCTTATCTGTAATAAGAATATTTTGTATATTCTAGAAATCTGTATTTTAGTAATCTGATTGTCTGCTAAAAGTATCTATTCTGCTGTTTTCTGATTCTTTATAGTATATAATTTTAAAATCAAACTGTAAAAAAATTCTGCTTATCTGACTTATTATTTATTCAGAATCTTAATTATTATAAATATAATTAGGTTTTTGTAATCTGAATAAACTATAATTAGATATTTAGGACTAATTAGATAGTATTACTATTTTTCAAAAGCTTTAATAATTGCTATAAGTTTTTAGTCTAGAATCCTGTAATTAAGTTCTAAACTATTAAGCTTTTTCGAAAAGTTGCTTACTATTCTGAAATATTTCTAATTATTTTATTATTCTAATTATCTGCTAAATATATACTCTAATATATTAGTTTTAACTTGAAATAGTCTATATAAGTCTGCTTTATATAGTATTAATTCTAAGATAATATAGTTAAAAACTATTATTAAAGGCTTTTTAGGCTTTTATTATTTATTTAAAAAAGTAGTTTTTTTAATAATATCTGTAAGAGAGTATATAATCTAGCTATAGTTTTTAATAAACTGTTTATAGAAGTTAATATATCTGAAGAAAAATTTAATATTCTTAATATTTTTAGAAATTAGTTATTTTCTAATAGCTTTTATTTTATTTTTCTGCAGTTTAATATATTCTGATTTAATTGTATATTTGAGATAGTTGACTTTCTGAATATAGAAATAACTTTTTGCTAGTTCTATAAGAAGTTTAGTATCTTAGAATATTTATAATACTATCTGTATATACTGTTTATACTATTGAAAGTTTCTAGAATAGATAAGAATATTATCAAAATAGGCAATAATAAATATTTTTAAGTATTTATATAGAATATAATTGATTATTTTCTGAAAAAATGCTAGTATATTAGTTAATTTAAAAAATATAATTATATATTTATAGTATTTATAGTATATTTTGAAAGCAGTTTTCTATTCTTTTCTTAATTCTGATAAAATTATAAGCTTTTTTAAGATTGAAAACTATAAACTATTTATTTTTTTGTAATCTGTTTTATAGGTTTTTAATAAATAATAGTAGATAGCAATTTTTGATTATAATATTATTAAATTATTAGTAATTAATATATAGTCTAAATTTGCTATTTTTTCATAGTATAAATAGAATAAAATATTCTGCTAGTAATTATAAAAATCTAATATATCTTAAGATTTTTATTAAAGTATTTTCTAAATATTTCGAATTATGCTTTATTAAATCTATAAATAAAGAAAAATTTTAGTTATTTTTCTTCTTGAAATAATATCTTATAATTATACAGATTATATTCTGATAATTTTATATCTAAATTGTTTTGAAATAGTTTTTTAAATTTATAGTATTTTTATAGTATACTAGCAAGTATTAATTCTAGTTTTTATACTATTTTTACTATTTAGAAAAATAGTAAGTATTATTAAGTATTCTTTCTTTCTTATATTATATAGAAAACTGTCTTGATTATATTGTAATCTGTTCTGCTTTTGTATTGCTTATTAATATCTAGAGATTTTAGGTACTTTTTCTAGATTAGAATAAATTCTTAGAATTGTTCTTTTATTGCTTACTCTATACAACTTCTCTAGAGCAGAAAGACTTTCTAGGATTGTATTTACAATTTCTAGTATATTCTATTTTAATACTTCTTAGTATAATCTTTCTAGAGTAAAGCAGATTCTTAAAATACTGCTTTTGTATTTTATTTTAGTACAGACTATATATCTTATACTAATATTTACTTTTTTATTATATTAATCTGCTAAAGCTTTGATATTAATAAAATATTTTCTCTACTAAATCTTTCTTTCTAAGCTATTAGTCCTGCTAATTTAAAAGTATATAGTAAATTATTTAAATATTCTTTTTTCAGATTATATTTAGTAACTGATTTCTATTTTTTGCTATTAATTGCAATCTTCTCTGTAGATATAGCTTATTTTCAAAAGATTTAGCTAATAATTTAATTAATTTAAAAATTATATTCTCTAAATTAAAATATTTCTAAAATTAATTTGTATTCTGCTATATCTATAATATTAAAGATAATAGATATTATATATTTTTAGATTGAAATAAATATATAATTAATTTTTATATTAATTATATTTTAATTATATATAATAGTCTATCTTTCTATAATAAGGAAATTATAGGTTTCTTTTTCTAATATTATATAATTTGTATTTTGTTAATAATATTTAATAATATAAAATTTTCTTAAATACTACTATTTAATAGAGCTTTGTAGTATATAGAGATTTTTAGGCTTTGATTATCTGTAATTCTATTATAGTTGATTCTTCCTTTTTAGAGTCTGAGCTTATTATATTACTTTCTAAGCAAGCTTTTTTGCTTGTTATTATCTGTATTTGTATTTTTCTCTAGCTGCTTGCTTTTTGTACTAATTGCAGATTTTATTATCTATATAGATAGTATAGTTAACTATCTGGTATTATTACTATTTTGTCTGTCTATTGATATAGTTTTTAGAATAGTTATCTGGTAGCTTAATATATATATTATATTTTTTTTAAAGACTTTTCTGAATTTAATATTAGTTTTTTCTATAATTTGAATAATTTGTTTATTTTCTTATACTAGAAACTATTTGTATTTAATTTTTTCTAGAAAGTATAGCTTGTATCTATAGCTAATATATAAGATCTATATAATCTTATAGTATTTGTAATATATATAGTCAATCTTAGAGTTTTTATACTATATAGTATTTGTAGTATAGATTAGAATATAGGTAAAGAATTTCTTAAAGCTGAGTCTGTATACTAGATATTCAGTTTTATTGTTTTTAGTAAAGCTGAATTCTGAAAAGATTTTCTATAGTTCCAGATTATTCTAATTGTTTTTATTATTTATTTCCGAAATAATTAGCTTTAGTAAGCTATCTAGTTGTTTGTCAGAAAATAATTCTTTAAAGGTTATTAAGAATTATTCTATTTGTTATTCTTTATAATATTCTAAGAGATATTTTCCTTTATTATCTTGCTTAAAAGCCTATTCCTTTTTAATAGTACTTAAGCAGTCTGAATTGCTATTATTTATAACTGTATTATAGATAGATTTTTTTCTTTCTATTGCTAATTGCTTAGTTTTTTTTAGTACTTTCAGATATTATTCTAAGCTTTCTTTATTCGAAAAGTATATTAAATAACTATTATTATAATAGAAAGTCTAGTTAAAGTTTCTATAATTAATAGAATCTAATACTTGCTTTATTAAAATATTAATGCTTAGCTAATTAGGTTTCTTTATTTGTATAATATTAAGCTATTATTTTTCTAGAATAAGTTTTTATTGCTATTATTATTTAGATTAATAGCAATTTTATATAAAATAATCTGTTTTATTATAGTTAAAATATTTTTTATTGCTTTATCTGCTATTATTATTATTTCTGTATATAGCAGTATTAAGCTCTATTAGGCTAGTATAGATAGTACTGCTCTGAGCAGTTCTATAGTATAATTAATAAGAATTCTATAGCAGTTTTTAGTATTTTCTGTTAGTATTAGACTAGAATTTTTATATTTAGCTTCTTTTTTTCTTACTTCTCTCTATTTTCTATTTATAAAGTCAGTTATTAATACAGATTGCTATATTAGTAAATATTATAAAATTTTTAAACTAATTTTATTTAGAGATTTTATTTTTGATTTTATTTTTAAATTTTTTATAATAATATTTAATAAAGCTTTTATCTTTCTATAAGAATTGTACTGTAAGCTATTTAAATCTAATTGTATAGGCTAAAGCTAATTTGATTTGTTTAAGTTTTATAAATTATTAAGCTGTAGTATATTTTTTATTAGAATTGCTAAAAAAACTTTCTAAAAGCTTTTTTAAAATTATTAAAAAAATCAAATATATTCTTAGTAGTTTAGATATATATATATTAATATTCCAAATAATTATATAGAAACAGTTTGTACTAGATAAAGATATTTTTCTTAAAATATATACTAGTAAGAATAATTTTCTTATATTTGCTAGCAAACTAATTATTATAGTATATAAAGTAGGCTTTATATTAGATAAGGAATTTTTAGAGCATTTTCTGAATACTATTATATATAGCAGGCTTGTTTATTTTGTAGTCTTTATTAGTAACAATCTAGATATATATAGATACAGTAGTAGTAGTAGCAGTAAAGTTAGCCTGGAATTGAGCTTGCTAGGCCTGAATAGTCTTACTCTGCTAAGCTTGCTAAATACAGAATTGTTCGATATATTAAGTAAAAGCTTAGACCTAATTGATTAGCTTTTTCTAGATAGAGATATAAGAAGATAAAGTTGGAATATAAAGAGCTATTGTATTTCTGTATTGCTTAAAGGGTATATACTGAACTGAGCTTGAACAAGAGTTGTCAAAATATAATAAGTACTATATATACTTTAGATAGAAAATATAAAATCTTTTTAATAAACAGTAAAAGAAATCTGTTTTATTTAATAATCTTATTTAGAATATAATAATTTATATAAAAATACTATTTTCTATCTGTTTTGCAAACTAATAATACTAGTACTGTAGCTAGTACAGAGTTTGCTTATATCTATTTTTTTATTAGTTCTGTTATCTATTAGTATAGCTCTAGTAACTAATTTCTAAATATAAAATATAGTAAGCTTAAAAAGAATAATAGTATTCTTCTCTGTTTATCTACTTTAATATAAATATAATAATTATAAAAGCTTTTATATAAAAGTAATATAGAAACTTTTAATTTATTAAAAAGTCTATATAATTACAAATCTCTAATAATAATTTAATAGCTAGATTTTTTCCTAGTTTTTAGCTTTTCTTTATAAAAAATATAGTTTTTTACAAAACTATTATTATTTTATATAAACTAGTTCTAAAAAGCAGATTTGTTTATTCTATCTATATTTTTAGCTTTTTAATAGTACTAAAAATATACTTTCTAATATTCTCTAAGCTTAACAGTTTTCAAAATACAATATTAAGCTCTTTATTTCTATATTTTCTATACTTCTAATACAGAATATATTTGCTTTAGTATTAAAGCAGACTTATTAGTATTATATTTAAAGTAATTCTAGAATTATATTTCAAGCTAAGCTTGGAATTATATATATATATACTGAAAATCCTTATCTATTGATATTAGCCTAAAAAACTATATAAATAATATAGTAGTTCTGTAGTATATTTAATACTATATCTAGATTGCAAAATCTAAATAAATAGATCTGCTTTAAGCTAAATTTCTAAATTATGTATTTATTTATTATATAATAATAATTATATTCTATATTAATCTATATATTTAGAAAAGAAATATTATTTATTAAAATAGAAATTAGAAATAGTAAACTATTTATAAGCTTCTATATTTAGCTAGTATATTTAATACTAAATAAAAATATATATAGAAATTCAGCTTTCTGCTTTTATAGAAAACTTTATATAGAAGCTAAGTATTTTCTAGCTTATTGCTTTCTGCTACTATTTTGCTTTTTTCTAGAATTCTTTTATTAATTTCTAATAATTCAATTTGTAATATAGAAAATTGCAGTAGTAATAAATAGCAGTTTTGTTTACAAAATATTCTATTAAATTATATTTCAGATAAGCTTTTTATAATATATAATTATATTTTATATTATCTAAAATCTACTAAGTTTATTATTAAAGTTTTTATAGTTAACTGTTTAAGCTAAAATAGAATATTTAAGCTGCTATTTTATTATTATTAACTGCTATTATTACTATTTTTATTTTATTTCCGCTTATATTCTCTACAATTTCTGCCTTAGTTCTAGTTTATTAAAATAATTATAATATTACTTATTATAATATTTTTATTTTAGTTATTATAGAAAATTTTATTCTAACTAGATTTGCTTAAAAATAAAGCTATTAAGTAGTTAGTTTATATATATTGCTTTGGATTCTAAGCTTTCAATTTTTAAGCAAGCTTTTTATAGCTATTTACTGTAGACCTATAAATTAATCTATTAATATTAGTACTAATAGCTATTTTCTAAATACAGAGTAAAAGCTTTATATAGAAATTATTAATTTAGATTTTATTATTCTAGTATAAGCTTTCTGCTTAAGCTAAAAGCTATTTAAAACAAATTAAAAATTAAATAAAAATATTTTTATTTTATATACAGAATCTTTTAAATTAAACTAAAATACTTTTCTAGTAATAGAAATTATTATAATAAGCTTTAAAGTAATTGAGAAATATAATTATATTGAAATTATTATTTAGCTTTTTTTTATAAAAAGCATTAATTTGCTTTTAAATTTTCTTATTCAGATTATTCTATAACTATATCTAATAGTTATATAATCTTATAATAAAACTTTTATTAGTAATAAAAATATATTCTATTATTAAGTATTAGGCTAGAAATATTATATAATTGCTAGCAAACTTAAATTCTAGCAAGAATTATTTTCTTCTAAAAACAGCTATTAATATTCTAGAAAAAATAAATTATTTTAATTATAAAATTTCATATTATAGATCTGTTATATTAGATTTGTATATAAGTATTTCTAATTCTAGCTTAGAAAACTTCTATTTAAATTTCTAAATACTTGCTTATTAGTCTAATACTTTTATATTACTACTAGCTATTTGCTTTTATTCTACTTCTAATTCAGAATTAGTATATTAATTATTTATCTTTTCTATATTAATATTAAATAAAAAGAAAGATTTATCTGCTATCTCTAAATTATATATCTAATCAGTTTTCTATAATAGAAATAGTTAATATATATAAGGAACTAATCTTTATAGATTAATTTGTAAAAATATCTAATTAGTAGTTATATTGACTATAAAGAAAAGAAGAATGCTATTTAGTTAGAACTGTTTTAGTAGCTTTTCTAAGTTGTATAGATACCGAAGCTCTAGTTATATAATAACAACTTGGTACTGCTACAGTACTGCTACAGTACTGCTACAGACCCAGCTATAGAATCGAGCCTATGACAAAAATACTAAAGAAAATTAAACAATTAGCAATAGAAAAGAAAAAACCTACCTACAATACTGCTATAAATAACAGCAATTCAGACTGCTTTAGTACTATTAAGAAAAAATAAGCTTTTAAACAAGATAATAAAAAAAAGTATCTTTTAGAATACTATAAGAAATAATAAATAGAACAATTTTCAGAAATATTTAAAAAGTTATTTTCTAATAAATAACTAAATAGTTTACTAAAACTAATTATTTCTAGAGCAGATAATAAGAACTAGAATAAATATCTGCAACTACAGAAAGCTATACTAGAACTTAGCTTTAATCTTCAAAAATAATAAAATTAAATACCTAGTATACAGACTCAGCTTCAGAAAATTCTTTATCTATATTCCGATTTATACTATAAGTATAGTATAGTATAAAGATTCTAGAATTGATTATATATACTATAAATACTATAAAATTATATAAATTTTATATATTAACTATAGCTATAGACTATATTTTCTAGTATAACAAAACAGACGAATTATCTAAATTATAAAAGAAATTAATATTAGATTTAGAAAAGTTTTTAAAAGAAAATACTGCAATATATATATTAAGCTACTAGACAATTACTCTAAAAATTATATTAATAAGAAAATAATATAATAGCAGTATTAGATAGTTAACTATACTATTTATATAAATAATAAAATCTGTAATTAGTATAAGAAATAGGCAGCTAGAGAGAAATACAAATATAGATAATAATAAGTAAAGAAGCTTATTTAAAAAGTAATATAATAAATTCAGATTCTAAAAAAGAAAGATTGATTATAAAGAAACTATAGATAATTAGAGCCTAAAAGTCTCTATATATTATAAATAATAAAAACAAAATATATATAAAATTCAATATTTATTTTAACAGAAACAGATACAAAATTCTATTAGATAATAGCATTTAAGAAAACTTTATAATTTCTTTATTATAGAAAAACAAACTGTTATATACAATTAAAATATAATTAATATAGAAACTAATTATCTATTTATTTTAATCTAAAAATATATAATACTTATTATTTTCAATATTATAAATATAGTAAAATATAAATTAATTTTAGAAATACTTTAATTTAGAAAGTATAATTCTTGAATTAATTAGACTACTGGCTAGATTTTTTAGAAACAATCTATACTTATAGAAAAAGTTACAATTAACAGTAAAATACAGAAATCAATTACTAAATATAGTCTAAAAAAAATACTTAAATAATTTACTATATATCTCCAAATCAGCAAAGCTAATAACTTAAAAAGAAAAATCTAGTAAAAGAAATACTTTATTAGTATTAGAATTTTAGCAGGTTAATACAATAAGAAAATAAATACTAGTACAGAATATATAGTCTATATTAGATTAAATATAGAAGCAGTATTTTAAGAAACTATTCTATTTTAGAAAAATTATATAGAAAAGTACTAGAATACAGTATACTAGAAATTGTAAATACAATCTAGAAAAATTTTTCTAATCTGGAAAAGTTATATAGAGTAAGCAGCAAAAATACTATTCTAAAGATTTACTCTAATCTAGAAAAAGTATCCAAAGCTTCTAGATATTAAGAAACAATACAGCAGCAAAATAGGCTACAATACAATTAAAACAGTTTCTTATATAATATAAAAAAGAAAGAATACTTAATAGTATCTACTATTTCTTTAAATAGTAGAAATAGTATAAAAACTAGAATCTATATTTACTAGTATACTATAAAAATACTATAAATTCAAGAAACTATTTTAAAACAATTTAAATATAAAATTACTAAAATATAATTTATATAACTATGAAATACTATTCTAGAAAGAAAATAATTAAAGTTTTTTTCTATCTATAAACTTAATAAAATACAATTTAAAATACTTAAAAAATATTTTAATAAAAATTTCAAGAAAAGCTATATTAAACTATTATAATTACTAGCAAAATATTTTGTTCTGTTTATACTAAAAAAGAATAGCAAATTTAGACTATATATTAATTATTAATAATTTAATAATATTATAATTAAAAACTGCTATCTGCTACTATTTATTGAAAAACTATAAAACAGACTATAAAAAAGCTTAATAGTTTATAGCTTTTGATTTTAAAAAAACTTATAATTTTATTAAAATTAAAAAGAAAATAGAAAATAGCTTTCAGAATATGCTACAGATACTATAAACATATAATTATACTTTTTAGACTAACTAATATATTAGTATTTTTTTAGAAAATAATTAACTATATTCTATATAAGTATTTAAACTAATTTATTATTATTTACTTTAATAATATTCTTATCTATTCAAGAAATTTTATATAGTATAGATAGTATATATAAATAGTATAATATATTTAAATAATCTACTAGTTTTTTTACTAAATTTATAGCAGAATTATATAAATAAAATATAGAAAGTATTTTAATATTTATAGAATATTAGCTTTAATCTAAATCTAAAGAAATATATTTTTATAGTAATAGAAATTAAATATTTAGATTTTATAGTTAAAATAGAAGTTAGTATCTATACTAATTCTAAAAAGATCTGTATAGTTTATAAATAGAAAGCTCTAAAGAAAGTTTAAAATATATAAAACTTTATTAGCTTTATAAATTTCTATAGAAATTTTATTTAAAGTTTTTCTAATATTATTATATTTCTAATCTATTTTCTTTAGAAGAAAATTCTTTTCTAGTAAATAAAATTTAAATAAAAAGCTTTAAACTAATTGAAAAATATATTTATTATAATACTAGTTCTAGCTTAATAAAATTTAGACTAGAATATAATTATAGAGATAGACTGTTTAGAAAATATATTAGAAAATTGCTTTTTATAATATTCTAATAAGAAAATTTTATATCTAATAGTATACTATTCTATACAGTTTTTGTAAGCTTAAAAGAATTATATAATCTATAATTGTAAGCTTTTAGCAATTATCTTATATTTTAAAATAAAATTATCTAAACTGTATAATATTTATAATCTGTTTATAATTTTTAACTAATTATAAAAAATTAGAATATTTTATAAAGCTATATCTAATTTCTGAAAAACAAGCTAAATAAGCTAAAATACTATTTCTATTCAGATTCTATCTAAAATATGTAAAGGGTTTTAGGAAGAGGGAAATACTAGTTAGTTGGAATAGTTGATAGTTGTTTGAAAGGCTTTA
>JACWTT010000017.1:0-15000 GCA_014851275.1 Cryphonectria japonica
CCCCCCCCCCCCCCCCCCCCCCCCCCCCCCCCCCCCCCCCCCCCCCCCCCCCCCCCCCCCCCCCCACCTCCCCCCCCCCCCCCCCCCCCCCCCCCCCCCCAAACACTCTCGCTGTGAATCACTCGAGACTGATCTGGACCCTCGAAAATGGAGGACCACAGCGGATCTGATAGAGATAGAGTTACAGTTTGGCGTTAGTGTCTTGTAGTTAGTTAGGGTCACGCACAAGAATGGCAGAGGAGGGTCGAGAATGTCGAGAGCGTTGTCGAGGGTCCAGACCCCGCCGCGGCGCCAGGTTTTGCTGTCTCCGACCCCTTTGACGATTCTCCGGCCGGCCTGGGCTGGGCTGGGTTTGGCGAGTGCAGCGGAACGACCAACATCCGTCCGGCAGCGTGGTGGCGCCACGCACGCACGCATGTATGCTGTACATGGTTTCTATCATGTCGTACTATACGACGTGTGCATCGGTATCTTTGGGCAAGAAGACGAGGACGAGAAGGATGAGGTGGTTGAGACGAGAATATACCTACCTCGGTCAAGGGCGGATGAAGTGGGTGGGCAGAGCGGGTTGAACCAAAGAAGAGTGACCACGCGACAATTGATAGACAGGACTCTAGAACAAATCAACATGATGCATATTCCGATTTGAGGCAGAGGAGGCGTCGTCGGTGCTGGCTGATGGTGTTAGGGTACCAAGAAGTAGACAGAAAAGACAAACCCCCCAACATGTCCGAGGTGTCCCTCGTTCATCCGGTTTGTCTGTGAGCACTTGGGGGAAGGAACAACGTGGCCAGGCTAGCTGACACCTGCAAGCAAGAAGCCGAAAGCCACTGGCTGGGGAAGGTGGCATGCTGCAGCCTGCAGGTCGGGGAATAGGAAACCAACAGGACAGACGAACCCTTGGGAAGGCGAGACTGACAACTCTCCTCTGCTCTACGCAGTCGCTTATGCACATGCCTACCTTGTTGTCACTCCCGTTGCCGCCGCCAACATGTAAGGCACGACTGGGAGAAGAGAGCTTGCCCGACCCACCAACCAACGCAGGAAAAGAAAAGCAAAAGGGAAATAAGGTTATAATAAACAAATAAGAAAATGACGAGAAAGAGTTGTTGGAGGATACAGGGCCACGCGAGCGGCTTTCACATGGTTGCCACATGCATCGTCGTTGTGCCTCTTGACTGCATGCTTACTTTATCTTGACCTGCTTACCAAGAGAATGCGCTGTGCTGTGTGAGTGAGTGAGTGAGTGTGTGTGTGTGTGTGTGTATGTTTGAGGAGGGGTAAGGGTAGGTGCCCAAGTGTGCGGGTCGACTGAGTGCCTGCTTGGATGAATGACTTGAGTGACTGAATGAGGGAGTCGAGAACTCCCCGAACGCTGAGTGAGGGTCCTCGAGCGATGAGGCTCAAAATGCAGACCAGGGGGGTTGCGGGCGTTGGGCCAAGTCGCTTCTCCTCCTCCTCGTCCTCCCTCCATCCATTTCAACCCAATCAACTTGTCTCCTACAGTGCAGTACCTCCTCTCCTGCTCTGCTCGTCACTCTACAACCCATATTCTCTCTTCTCTCACTGGCTTGGGCCCAGCGGCCCCACCCAACAAACCCCACCCCACCTGGGCGCAAGTAAGCGGGAATCCTGGCGGCCGCTCCCAGAGCTGTGGTGGGTTACAAGCTTCACCCGAATCCTTCTCTCTCTCTCTCGTCCCCTTTCAGTTTCAACAAGTATGTACACACAGCAAACCCCTGGTCAGTCACTCAACCCTCTTTCCGCCCCCCCCCTCCCCCCCGGGCCCTGCTTCCACCCCTGGGCGCTCGCGTGGTCGCGACGCGTGGGGGAAAGAGAGGACCTTTTCCCAACCCTTGCCGCCCAGGGCTGTAGGCGGTCTGTGTATGTGTTGGGAAATAGCACTCGGCCGTAGGCGGTGTGCGCAAGAGATCAATACATTGTGTCGTTGAGGACAACAATACAGGACTGGACTGGACTGGACTGGACGGAACTAGGGGAGAGGGGGGAGGTGGTGTGGTCTGCATTCCGCGGTACTTGTGGAGATGAAGCCTCCGCCTAACATACCAGTAGTGGATACAGTACAACAAACTCTCTACAACTCTCTGGATAGTGTTTGTTCGCTGCCCCTTTTCTTTTCTGCTTTGTGGTTGTATTTATCATCATCGTCAAAAGTCTCCGTCCCCTCCGAGATCCACGCCGGCTCTCGCTCGCTACATGACAGGCAGGGGGGGGAAGAAAGAGGGTACAGTAGGGGGAGGGGTGTGTGTGTGTGTTTGGAGAACCAACCAAAAGAAAAGAAAGAAAGAAAAACAAGAGGGTTTCCACAGTGAATAGTTCCGTGGCTACGATGATACTGTGATGCCTAAGGCGTCCCCACGCTGAGTGACACGTCGGGGCCCCGAGAATCTGGAGGGTCCAGACGCCTGCCAGGTCAGGAAAACTAAAAGACAAAAAAACCCAGACGGCATGGAGACGACGATGGGGGAGGTTCTGGGGCGGAAACGAACCGACATTACACATGACAGCGATGCTTGACATGCACGACTCGTTGTCCTGGGCAAAGAACAGAGCACGTACCCCCCCATAGTGCTATATGTACGTACACACTTGCATCGGAAAGGCGGGGGCCACCCGGGCGGAATTGTCCAGATCATTTTGATCCACCTTCGATGGCAGTACGCATCTTGACCAGGAGAAAAAGAAAAAAGAGAGGAGAGGAGAGGGGACAAATCGCATCCAGGCTGACGATTGCACAACATGCCACGAGATATTTCGGGGCATTATCAGAACCGACCACTGCGTGTCGGTCGTCTCCTCTTCTCCTTTTTTTATGATTACTATTTATCTATTATCACGATGGCAAACAGTAGTGGACAAAACAGCAGCAACAACAACAACCTCGTATCGCCAGTCTGTCACGAGAAGGGGGTTGGTGGTGCGCTTGCCCTGGATAAGTAGACAGAAATCCTACTTGTGTAACCCAAAAATGACCCCATGCTTGTATCATGTATACACGCTGGTACCATAGTTTTGCTCCACGGGTCCAAGTCGCAGAACAGGATCTCGCTCGCCTGGGAACACACAACCCCTCCTCCCCCCGCCTGGCACCACTTTGGATCCTTCTCCAAGCACACACCCCTCCCCTCTCCATCTCCGGAGGCCCCCTCTGCCACAGAGAGAGGTTGTCGCGAGTAAGTAAGTACTTACATAGTAAGCAGGCCAGGCAGGAAGCAGGGGAAAGAAGTAAGGAGAAGGGTGGGGTGGGGGGGGGAGAAGGGAGAAGGGAATCTTGCAATGTGCCACAAGCCCCACTGGCGAGTGCCGGGACCCGTGTCGATTCCAACAACGACAACAACATCTCTCGGATGCTAAATCATATCAGGAAAAGTTGAAGGGTTTTGCGGCGACAAATAGCCTGTCCTGGACTGGGGGATGGGTTTTGGTTTGGGCTTGGCTTCTTGGGCTTGGGGCCTGCTGACGACTCGCCGACTTGACAGACTTGGTGGTACCACGCGATAAGTTCTTGTACCTATAGTATAGTATACGCATGAAACTTTGAGACATGCATTAGGCAGGAGAGAGGAAAAGAGAGAGAGAGAGTGAGAGAGATGGGCGGCGCATGTCTCAGCCGAGACACACACACGCACACATATCGACCCTCCTGATCTGAACACTGTACATGTGCATTCAATAAAGACTAAAGAAAAGAAAGGAGAAAAAAAAAGGAATGACCGCCGTCGCATGTCCCTCTCCACATACTCTTCATGTCCATCTTCCCACTCTCTCATATTCGCAAACAAATCCATTTCAGGATGATGTTGATGATGATCAAAGAAACTCGCCTGCATACCATTTGCACAAGGCGAAACGCCCCACTCGTGGCTGTTGGGTTGGGTTGGGTCGGGTCGGTTTCTTGGTCCTCATGGGTAATGTACATAGATGATGGAGACGAGAAGAGAGACACACCAAAAAAAAAAGGTCAAAGTACCCCGCTGGCGGTGGCACTGTGGGTGATGTGGTTCGGTCATCTTTCTTTTTCCCTCCCCAAATCTCGGATGTGCCATGTGCCGCTGCAGCACCCTGGGCTGGGCGATGGCTGGATCCTCCAGGGTTGCTCTTCTCGCTTAGACGGATCGTGCATGTTACTCGGCAAGGAAAGAGGGGGGGGGCGCGCCGGGGGTAGGGGAGGCAAACTCGGTATCCTGGCAAAGAAAAGGGAAACAGAAAAGAAAAAAAAGCGACACGAGAGAGAGAGAGAGAGGTACAGAGAGAGTGTGTGAGAATGAATCGTGTGCAGCCTCAGCCCTGGAAAAAAAAAAAAAAAGAAAAGATCCTAACCCATCATCATGGTAGTATTAAGATGGACATTATCCACGCAAGGACGGTCCCCGGTCGATCCGTGTCTTGCGTGCGTACCGGGGAGTTTCTTTGAGAAAAACAATTACTGATCAAGTTCGGATCTTGGATACTATCGTGCATGGTTTATTGGGTAGTAGAATCTGGTACATCGTATTATAGGGACAGGATATACTTGAGATGGTCCCGTGTACATGGTAACAACACTATGGGTAGATCAAAAAGCCAGACAAGAACTGTGGATCTCATAAGAAAACGAAGAGGGGGAGGGGTATATGGATTGTCAGATAGCGCAAAGTCTATGCTAGATTCTAGAGAGAGTGAGACAAGACCTAGTTTGTTGAGAAGTACTATGGTGGGCGAAATAAAGAGAAGAGAGAGGAGAGGTTTGGGGGGGGGGGGCTGGCTTTAGTGGCTGTTATAGTACATGGTATATCGAAAGGCAAGCACGCAGGCCTGACCGCCATGACGGGAGCAGCACCAGCACCAGGCAGCATCAAGAGGATGAATGGGGTGCATGCCTTGAATGCCAAGCTTGAGCACCTTGGAACAGAACCCACACCCCAATCACATCATTCATCATCATCAACCACCCTCTCCGAGCAAAGATCAACCCCTAGGCAAGACACACACACACACACACACACACGCAAGAGAGACAAGACAAGGATAACGACAAAGTAGTACTTACTACTACTACTCCTCTACTAAATGATGATGATGATGATGATGATGATGATGATACGGGCAAAATCCCAGGGCGGGCTGGGACGGGCTGGAGAGCGGGCGGCCGGGGGGGTTTCATTCAGGAACCCTTGTCTCGCAGGGGTGGCGGGAAGGTTAAAGCTACCACTCTGTCGGTGTCGGCCTTCCTTTTTTTGCGCCGGTAAATTATTACTTTGGGGACCTTGGGTTTTTACCCTTATTCATGGGGATGGATTACACACGTACACACACACACGCACATAAGGCTGTAGGATGGGGATTTCGCATTGACATTGCATCCCATTCAAGTAAGAGATTCCAAAAAAAAAAAAAAAAAAGGCCCTCCAATCTGCACAGTAAGCAAGGCATGCTGGGAAATCAAGTTTCAGGCCAGGGAGGGGAATCTCTCTCCCTCTCCCTCTCTCTCTATCTCTCTCTTGCTCTCCCCCTCCCTACCAACCCCTGCTCAGAGGCTAAGGAGGTGGTGGGAGAAGGGGAAGAGAGGGGCAACAGGGTCTCATGATCACCAGGCCCAGCACCCTGGGAGAGGAGATAGGGCTTCTGGGAAGGATGCCGGATAGACGACAAGGAAGAAGAAACAAGAGAGGAAGAGCAAGAGGAGAGAGGCAGGCCATGGATCGAGGGGGAGGGGGGGGTGGGCGCGCGCAAGGAGACTCGTGACGGCAAGGCCCAGACACGGCTCGTTCTTGGTTCGTCACAGCGGGTCGGTGCAAGGAGGGGCCTTATGCTCATGCACGTACGTAACCTTACAGCCAGAGCGAGCGAGAGAGAGAGGGAGACACCGCGAATAGCAGGCCCAGAGCGTCGGGACGAATGGTGTCTTGTCTGCACGACCTCGTAATCGACATACGTAGCGCCGCAGAAAGCTAGAACCAGCACGCGCCATCCTCATGCACGCACGGGATGAAAAAGGCAGCAAGATTCGGGGGGAAGTATCAAGGGAGGGGGGGGGCCAATAGTGAGAGAGACATCGACAGGAGAGAGATTGACTACTGTAACTAACACGATGATCTTCCTTCTTTTTTGCCTCCCCTTTTTCTTCTTCTTGCTGCTAAAAAAGCACACACAGTAGATAGATAGATAGATAGATAGATGGTGGCGCCGCCGCGCCCACGGCTTTGGAACCAGCGGTCACCGCTTCTCCAGCCATTCCGTCCCCCCCCCCCCCTTGATTCCCTCTCTCGCCCGCAAAAACGCCCACGCCACAAAAAAAAAAAAAAAAAAAAAAAAACAAGTGTTGACCCCCTCCCGCTCCCCCGCTCTTTCTTTCGGGAGCGGCAACTCCCATCGCGGGTGCCATGCTGTCGGTGTCGAGAGGAACCAGGGCTCACCCCGTCATTCATTTAGGCCCGCTTCCCTCGATAGCCTCGTTTTATAACTTTATTTTATTAATTATTTCGCACTCTTTTTCACGCGCACACTATTTCATCTCTCTACTTCCCTCCCGGTCTAGTAGCAGATCTGCGCACGGGACAGGGAAGTGGCCGGGGTGGGTATGTTTGAGGGGAGAGGACAGACCAGAGTAGATCAGTGACAATCTCGGTGTTTTCTTTTTTTTCTTATTCTTTTTGTTGGGTTTGGTAAGATCCCAAGGGACGACAGACGCCACATGAGGGGGCAGAAAGAGAGAGAGAGAGAGAGAGAGAGCTCTTTTGTTTTGGGCCGTGACCCTCTCGGCAGATGCGGGTCTTTCGTTGGGTTTGAGATCTGGCGCCGGCCCAAAAGCCAGCCCCAGACACACGCCAAACCCAATAAGCGGCGGCCGCGTTCGGGAGTAAAGAGAGGGGGAGCCAAAAAAAAAAAAAAGACAACAGGGAAGACGCGATCCAGGGCCGGTGCGCCCTCCTCTTCCATGTCCGTCAGCGCTTAATAGGACTGATAGCCTTGTGTACCGGAAACCCTGGGCGTGTGTAATGGTGGTACGGGGGTTGGTTTTTGCTCCAAGGGGGGAGTCGAGGAGAGGGAAAAAGGGCAAGTAGACAGTCACACAGAGAAGGAGGTAACTATTGTTTTTCTTTCTTTCTTCCTCCCCCTTCCCTGTGCTTCTCTCCTCCTCCTCCTCCCTTTCCTCTGTCTTGTTATTATCCTAGAACCCGAAAACACTTTGCAGCCTTTTGCCAGGGATCACTACTTTGACTGCTTGGCTTGCCCTCTTACCTCTGTGGACCTCCAATTTCATCTGTCAGTCACGGGCAGTTGGACGTCAGCTTACTGATTTCCCCACCCCAGCTAGGAAAACGCTTTGACGCCTGTCTTTTCTCTCATTTTCTTTCTTTTTGAATTGCCCGTCATCTGCCCCCTTGGAAAAAAAAAAACATACTACTTAGGTACTATCGTATTAAAATCCAGGAAGCTCAAATAGTATGTGTACCACGAAAAAACATTCCCTTGTTAGCAAGCTCGTCGCCTCATTTTTCCCCCCTCCTTCTCGCGAGAGCCTGTTTGGCTGTCCTCCCCAGAAAATCAAACCCCCGAGACCCGGACCGGAAGACTGGCTTTCCGGGAGCCTGGACTGGAGATCAGCGGACCAACCATGTGTGCTCCCAGGGTTGTCCGGTTCCAGTCGCTTGGGTCATCGAGATTGCGGGAATGTCGGATGCTGGGGGGGGAGTGGGAGGGGGGTAGGGTTGCATCGAGCAGGGCAAAAAAGAAGAAAAAAAGGGAAGGAGAAGAAAGAGAGAGGGAGAGAGAAAGAAAAAAAACACCAGGGTGATGAGTAAGAAGGGAGAGAAAGAGGTATAGAGAGAGAGACATCGCGCGAAAGTAAAAGAAGAGTAGTGTCTTAGTAGGGAGTGTGTTATAGAACATGGATGGGGCGCGGTAATTGGGCATTGCACGAGGCCGATGGGTCGTTTTGTACTACTCCATGGCTGTAAAGTACCTACTGGACCTACAGTAGTATCTACTACCTATTATAGCGCAGGGTTTCCTATAGTGGCACCAGTCTATGGCTTGGGGGGGGGGGGCTTTTTTCCAAAAATAGGACACTGGGGTTGATCTTGGTCAAGGTGCAGTAGCGTTGGCTTGCACCGCAGGGCCCGGTAGAGAGGTGCCCTAGTAGGTCTGTCCCTAGCCCAACCCAGCCCACCGGTTGGCATAGACCAGATGAACCAACAACAAACAGCAGCAACCAACAGACCAACAAGCCAAACAAGGGGGGGGGCCTGTACATAGTACCATAGTTGACCATTCCCAAGTACTGTGGTACAACAACCCTTGAGGGCAGAGACGGAGAGGGAGAGAGTAAGAAAGAAGAAGAGGAGACGATGGATCGTAGGTAGCGGCATGGGGCCCAGATCGAATCTCTGATGGAAAAATACTATGGGTACGCTTTTTCTCATAGGCTCCTCCTCCTGATTGTAGGGCGGAAGGATTGCGACTTGTACCTTTCGTCATCTTGTTTTCTTCTTTTCTTCTTCTTGTCTGACTCGATACACACACGCACACACAGGGTTTGCACCTACCACGGTACTCTGAACGAGGGAAGGGGGAGGGGAGGGGGCACATGATTCCATTCGTACCATGATACTGTGTGATTCTAGACAGATACCCCCCCCCCCCACAACACTTTCCCTTTGCCCCTTCAATCCTATCTCTCTCTCTCTCTCTCCCCCTCCCGGATTCTCGGTGAACATCATGCCTGACATCTCGTTCTGCATGTGTGGAGACTGGAGATCGGAGGAACAAAAAGTCCCTTGAAAAGGCTGGGGCAAGTCATGTACCATGAACCTTTTTGATTATCTGACCGCCCGGCCTTTCCCGCGTGGTGTCACACCCCCCCTCTTCCTCACACACACACATACCATGCCGTGTCTCACGGCGTCATCATGGAAAAGACTACCAAACTACAGATTTTCGGTGTGTGTGTGTGTGGGTGTGTGTCTTTCATCTTTGTTCCTGCAGCCTGATATGATACGCGGAGGGAGAGAGACAGATAGAGATCGGCCCTAACACTAGCCACGCGGACAGCAACAACGTGTCACATTGTCATCTTGAAAAGAGAGACAGAGAGAGAGACAGAGAGAGAGATGGAGAGAGAGAGAGGGTCATATGGGACGCCTCGGCTATTCCTTCTGCCACTGTCGATCTGCGCCGGCATGTACGGCAGGAATAGAAGAAACCCAATAACCAGGGGGCATAGGCCACGGGGCGATGACGACGACGTGTAAACGTACAAGTTCACCGGGGAAGGTGGGAAAAGAAGGCAGCACTGGGCAGGTACGCAGAGAGAGTGTGTTGTGCGCGCCTTGGCGTCGCCACCATGCCTAAGAAATGACACTTCAGGATGTGTTAGACGCCAGACAGGCCCAAAGACAGCCAGACCGAGCAAGCAGGAAAATTCTTGTGCGGCCCCCAAACTTTTTTTTGCAAGCGCGCGGAAGACGCCTCTATTGGGTGCGCGGCCCAACAGCAACAACACACACATATGCATGCAGGCAGGGGATCGGCGAAGGGGGGGGGGGCGTGTCGGCCGGCCATCGCGGTAAGTAAAGTAAGCCAAGGCGAAAGGCTGAGCCCTGGTCCGGCAGATACGGTCGTAGGACCACGTGGCTTTGCTAAACTCATCTCATCTCCCCTCCACCCCTCCCACTCTTTGTCTCTCATACCAGTTGCCACCCACCGCTTCTCTCTCTTTGCCCACCGTAAATTGCTGCTGCTGCTGCTGCTGCTGCACACGGTGGGGCCGTGTTTTGGAATCTGCGGTCAGCAGACAGGGCAGGAGGCGAGGACGAGAGACGTACTGCAGTACAGTACCATGGGACAGGAGGCAGGAACCTTCACCCCTTCCCTTCATATGTGTGTGTGTCTTGTTTGGGGTTGCGCCCGTCTTGGGCTGACAGGGCGACCAGGCAATCAGAAAACCAACCCTCCCTTCTCGGCCAGGAATGGCAGGCCAGCCCAGCCCAGCCCAGCCCAACCCAACCCAATAAGCGGGGACCCCCAGTTCGATAATGTCGGCAGCAAGGTCTGACGGAGGGGTTTGTTTCTCACATAGAGAGAGAGAGATATAACGAATGTCATCTTTTTTCTTGGGGGGGTGGGGGGTTGTGATTTGTTGCTGGTGTTGTTGTGGTTCTGCTGCTGCTGCTTTGATGCAGTCAGCAATCGTCATGCGTAAGAAAGAGAACAGAAAACAGCGAGAGCGACAGCCAGAGAGGTACATCCCATGGTACTCTGTGGGCAATCTGGTAAGGCTGTCTGTTGTGGTCCCCTTCCTCCTTCGATACCACCCTGCGACCTCATGGCTCCCTTGTTCTGAGACTGGGGGGAAGGACGAGTGCCGCACATAGTACCATAGTACTATTATATAGGCCATGGTCATAACATGCGTACAGTGTGATTTTACCTGAGAGGTTTGCTTTCCCTTGACTGTAAACAGCGAGAGAGGGAAGGAAAGAAATGGTACTTTTGTCTGACCGTGGTCTTAACTGAACCAACAGACCCACCACAAGGGAACAGGAAGAGCGGTCTCGCGCGGTGGACCCCCCCCCCCCGGTGTCCAATTTTGATGGTCACCACCACCACATCAGTCCAGTCAGGTGGGACAGAAAATGAAGAAACAAAATTCCCACAAATGCCGTAACGGGAAAACCCAGATGCTATGGGCTGCTGTGACTGGTCCCAAATACGGACCTTGGGAGTCCTCGTGTATCCTTGTTGCATTGTAGCGAGTCAAAAAAAGAGAAAAGAAGAAGGGATGAGGGGGGGGGAGACTTGGGGGCTTTGCAGCAAGGACTCCGCACCACCCACGGAAAAAGACCTATAGCAGATTCATACTTTCTCGACTATAACTTCCCACGTGGTGCAGTTGCAGTGGTAGCCCATCAAGAGGTTGTATAGAGGCGCGGGGGGAGGGTAAGAGAGCAGAGAGGGAGAAGGAGGGGAGGCTACAGGCTTGGCGCTTGGATGAGTGACCTTTTTTTGGCAGTGGCCTGGATTGGCAGGTGTACACGGTAGGAAGGAAGCATCGAGGATGTTAGACTGCATGCATAGTGTTATGCAGACAGCACGCACAGAGAGAGAGGGAAGGTGAGACCTAGAGTGGACAGATGGTATGTACATTATTAATTACTAGGCAAAGGATCTGATGGTACGACCTCGAGGCCGCGCCCTGCCCTCGAACGAGGGGCTACACAACCCTGAGAACGCACCGGCCCCCACCCAGGCCATGTGCTGGGGCTTCAGTACCCAAAACACACCCAACCACACTGACACACATCATCCGACCGTGTCAAGTCGTCCTGGATACCATAATAAACGTGTGTTATCGCTGGAATATCTAAATAGCCCCTCCAAGTGCTGTTTGGGGAGCTGTACCCTGCTTTTCCGGCGTTCCCGCACCGGACGTGACCTCAACTCGAGCAAAAGAGTAGACCCTCGATCCGACTCGGGCCCGAAACACCATCACTCTCTTCCGTCTGGCCAATAGGACGAGGCCAGGGGTCCACGAAAGGTGAGAGGCGGCGATACAATATATTATCGACCATGCACTATGGCACCATAGTTTCTCTCTTGGTAGGGAATCCACTTTGAAGGAGGCCGGGGGGGGGCCATGGTTCTCGTCTGAGAATTGATGGCGCCGCCTTGAGGAGCATCAGATAGTCAAACAATAGACGAATAATGTTCATGTAGTACCCGCCCATGAAAAGCGTGATATCTATCCTTTCCTACTCTGTTCAGGGGCTTGCATGAATATCAAGGAATCCTTCCGGTCGCTTCCTTCTCCCTTCTCTCTCTTATTCTCTCTCTCTCTCTCGCTAAGGTGGATCTGATATGATTGATGGCCAGGGCCCTCCTCTTCCTCTCCTTAGCGACAGGAACAGAATACACACGCACACACAAAAACAGGACACATGACACTCGTCGCCAGCGGATAACTTGCCCCTGACCCTGAACCCTCGTCTTCCTTCCGACAAGGTCTGGCCGGACCCCCCCCCCTCCTCCTCCTCCTCACCATGGATGGGTTGGCGGTGATCCAGTGCCGTGCTGCCACCTGTTGCTCGGCGGCATAGGCAAATTGACTGGTCATCGCGTGCCGACGACGTGTAACTCAAAATCCTCCCGCGTTTCAACATTGCACCCAACGGGCGTCGGTCAGCCAATTTGAGCCATGGGCGACTCCTCGAAGGGGAAAGGGACGGGAGGGGTGGGAACAGATGGTTGACCGACCGGCCGACTGACGGCTTGGCTGACCGACCGGATGGACCATTCACGTTGAAGATGTCACGCGTGAGAGCGAAAGTGTGTGTGTGTGTTGTGTGTTGTGTGTTTGTGCTGCGTGCGTGAGAGAGAGAGAGTAGTGAGCCAGCCAGGAAGTACTCAGCTCCCCTTGCACTCCCTTTGCAAAGTAACCATGGTGGCACAAGTGGCCCCAAGGAGGAGGGAGGGGCTGCCATCTCAGCCCTACTCTCCAGAAACCCTTACACAAACAAAGTCTTCTCCCCACCGGACGCACCAGACCGCTACCCGAAGGATTCTTGGGAAGGATCGCCTATACTATAAAGCTCGTATACTCCTACTGCTACTGCACAACTATGCGCAGACATGCGACAAGATCCTTCCGACGACCGACAGGGCGGCCCCATATTGTCAATAGGCGTTTAATCAAGCGTCGCAGCCTTGCTGATGATTGATGAGGGGACGGAGTCTAATGTTGCATCTCCCTTCTTATTTTCTTTCTTTGGTACGGACGTATGCGTGCATGAAGAGAGCCAGAAAGAGAGAGGAGACAGAGAAGACTCGGCCCCTTATTGGTTCTAATGCCCTGCATAGACGCCAGGTAGCTTTTGGCCCACACATGCAGATGTATTGTAGGGCGGCTTGAACTTGCCCGCAAGCCATCGCCTCCTTCATTCTTCTTTCGAGGCATGGCATCTCAAACCGTGACAGGTCAAGTCTCTCCTGCTCGTTCCCCCCTCCCCCCCCCTTCTTTCGTCTACCCATCTTCCTGGGTCGGGTGGAAGTATTGTCTTGCTGGTTTGGTACATTGCTTCGCCCCATCTACATACACCCTTTTTCGTGTGTTCCTTCTATCCTTCTACCTCTGCTACCACAAACATATCATGCATCATTCCTGAATGATATGACCCGTGCCGTACCTGGGGGAATGAGTGGGATGATGGTCCAATGACAGCCCCGTCAGCCGGCCAGGCGCATGTCGCCCACGAGGCAACCCTGTCTTGTCTCTTGACAAGGGGGCTGGCCTGGCCGCCGCGCCCGCCCCCCGATCTTACTCATACTATCTTAGTACCCATTGACACCTTTCCATATCCGCCGCCGCCGCCGCCTCTCTCTCTGTATGTCTTTGTAAGCTTCCAAGAATCTCGCTTCATGGGCCTCCTGTTCCCGCTTCTCTCATTGGTGAGAATCCGGCCCCCAAATACGTGTATGATGATGCTTGACTTTGTTACTCCCTCGATCATCTGCCGAGTGAATGTCAGCACTCTCCTTGCTTTTCTTCTTCATTTCTCGACTCTGTTCTCTTGGACTAGCATAGTTAAGTGAGAAGATTTCCATTGCCGTCTCTCGCGCCCCCTCATTCTGATGCATCCCCCTGGCCTTGTGTTTGGCCTGTGCCAAACGGCATCATTAGGGTCAAACTCTCTTTTGGTAGTGGTGGCGGTTGTGGTTGTCGTCGGTTATCTTTAGTACCATAGCAGTAAGTCGTCAGTAGCAGTAACGAGTTAGTTAGTGCTATAGCTAGTGGTTTAGGTGGTAGTGGTGAGTAAGAGTATTGTCCCCCTAAAGCCCAGGCCTTTCTCTCTCCAATGTCGCGAAAAACCAGAAGGAGCGCGCCAACGCATGGACACTAAACCACATTCAACACGGATCATACCGTAGACCGGCGCTTTGGGCCCGATGGTCCCCCTTCCTCGCCTGGGAATTTGAGCAGGGCACAGGGTCCTTCCGGCCGAGAACAGCAGCAAGCAGCAGCAGCAGCAGCAGCAACAGCACCCCATCCCTACCCCAAAGCGAGCTAGCTCTTTGGTTCGCGTGCGAGACGCAAGCCATGTCTTGAACGTCGTGCATAGACGAAATAAAAGGGCAAGTCACCTGGACCTGGCGGAAATATCTATGATGCTTCCCACCCCCTCGGTACCAGAGGTTGGAAAGTTACGAATAGAGAGAGACAGAAAGGGAGGGGAAATACGAATGTAATGGAAAAGAAACACACAAGAAAAAGACAATTTTGAAAACAGAGGGAATGGGCCATGGGCAACACAAAGACAACACACGCACACAGCTAGCTCGAGAGGAGTGCCGATGCCCGCAACAGGCCCATCCCAACTTATAACATGTCAACTTTATTGTTCCCTGACGACTTTGGGCCTTTTCCTTTGCGCCGCTGCTCCTTCCTGCCAATGGCGGAGGTTCATTAAGCAGAGAGAGAGAAAAGAGAGGGAAAGATAAAAAGCCACTGATACGAAAAGAGAAAAGCCGCCCGCCAAGCAGGCAGCCAGCAAGCAAGGACCCAGTCCGCCCGTTGATCATTGAAAAGGAAGGGGCAAACGAGGCTACCCTCGTGGTCAAGTATGAAAGGTGAGAAAGGCCGGGGAGGGGGGGGGGGGAAGATGGTCTAGACCAGGTACTTTCCTCCTCTCTCTCCCCAGTCTCTCTCTCGCGCGCGCTCTCGCCAGTTTGCAACGACGAACGAACGAACGAACAGAAGCTTTGGGGCGTTCCGGCTTGTGGTATAGCATCGTTTCGCTTGTCTTCTCTTAACTTTGCTTCACTGTGGATCTGTTTTTTTTGTTTTTTGTTTTGGTCTTTCTTGGGGGGCCGGGGAGATCCCAACTGCCACTAAAAATTGAGAGGGCGGGGATCTCCATTCATGACTGAGCTAGCGGCGCTTCGTCGTTGGACAAAGAGCGATCTCGAGGGGAGGACGGAACCAACGACCAAACTGTGATAACA